>JAIXND010000756.1:35233517-35278517 GCA_023646645.1 Varanus salvator macromaculatus | reverse complement strand
GAGTTACATATACTTAGGGAGCAATTCACTCATCATTTAACCAGACACAGTTAGCTGTGTAACTGGTAGACTGGTAGACATATTCGGTGGTATCCCATGTTAGTCAGACTTAAATCCCATTCATTTCAATGTACTTACTCTAAGTAGGAGTAACATTAGAGGCAAGCTGTGATGGTAAATCACAACTGAATTATCTTCTTTTGTGCACAGTACCATGCAGAAATAGTCACCTTTCTGTGCCTTTTCCACATTTTGTTGTGTTATAGCCTGGAATTGAAGTTAATTTAATTGGCATTGTTGCCACTTGATACTTAAAAGTGTGAAGGTGCAAAATATTTTTATTGTGATATAAAAGTTACAAAGCAAACCCAAACTGGACTTCTTACTTGGGATAAGCATTCACTCCCTTTGCTATGACATGCCTAAATAAGCCTTTATGCAATCTAGTCTCCAGAGTACAGTAACTTCAAGTTGTATGCAATTTCAGCGCCACACAATCTTAGATTAAATACACCTGTTTCTGTTAAGACCCCTTAATTTGTTGAAAAGCATATTAAGCAAGCAGCATTCTGAAGACCAAGGAGCTATCAAAACAAGACTGGGATGAAGTTGTGGAGAAGCACTAATCAAGGCTGGGTTGTAAAAAGAAATCCCAATCTATGAAAGTCCCTGGCATATCATCAAATCACAATGTGGAAAGAATATAGTTCAACTGTGATGCTACCTAGAGAAGCCCATCTGACAAAATTCAGTGACTGGGTGTAAAGAGCATTACTCAGAGAAACAAGCAAGAGGCCAATAGTAATTCTAAAGGAGCTAGAGACCCTGCAGCTAAGATAGGAGAAATGGTCCATGGGACATGATGAAAACTGTGGGCTTTGTGGGCATGCAGGGCCTGGGAAACAGGTCAGGATTGGGGGCAAACTGGAAGGAGAAAAATACAGGACAATTCTAGAAGAAAACCTGTTTCAGTCTACAAAGGAGCTGGTCCTGGGGTACAGGTTCACCTTTCAATACCCCTGGAAACACTGCAAATGTAACACTAGAGTGATTTAGAAACAAGAACTTGAATGTCTTAGAATGCTCCTGTCAAATTCCAGACCCCAATCAGGCTGAGAATCTGTGGCTGAACCTGAAAATTTCTGTTCTCCACTTCTCCAGATCCAACTTAGCCGAACTGGAGCAGGAGGTATGTGAAGAAAGGGCAAAGATTCATGATCCAAATGCACAAAGCTGCGATTTCTGCAAAATGTGTTTTTTCCGTCCACTGATTTAGGGGTAGAGTTGGGACAAAACCTAGAGGAATCCATCTGTCTAGCAGTTGTGGACTTCCTGTCAGGCTCAGCTTGGTCTTAGAAAGTGAGCCATGAAGAAGTCTGTGAACATTCGCAGAATAAAGGTTGCACAACCAGCAACTTCCTTCTTTGTCAGGTGCAGCAGCACAATGGCTGCTGCAGGTGTATGCAGAAGAGGGACACCACTTGTGCAGCAGTCATGCAAGGCTCCATTCCTGGCAAGCCACACATGAACCACGTCCGTCCGTCCATCCGTCCGTCCGTCCTTCCTTACATGTCATGTGCAATAGTGCTGATGTATGTGGTGTGGAAAAAGGGATATCGACTGCACAGTGCATAGGGGTCATTTCCTGGTGAACATACCTTAGAAAATGGACTCATTCAACAGGAACTTGGGCACAGGGCTATGTCAGTAGATCAAAGGTCAGGGAATCTAACAGGTTTCCACCTCCAAATGGAATCCTCACACATCCGTACTTGGAGGCAAATGATTATGCAATAAACATGTGCCACAGTAGTAGTAGTTGTAGTAGTTGTTTAATTAACATTTGCACCACAATAAAAACATTTTGCACCTTCACAATGTTGAGTATCTTGTATGAATTAGATGGCAGTAAAGCCAATTAAATTCATTTCAAATTGAAACACAATAAAATGTGGAAAGGTTAAAGGAATTTGAATACTTTTGCAAGGCACATAATCCAAGAACAGTTCTCAATTTGAATCAGTCCCTGAAGACTCAGTAGCTTCAATGGCTATAGTCAGTACTAGATGAGGATGACAGTATAATGGAAAAGATGCAATGTCCTGGGGGAGGAGGGAGAGAAAGAGTTAAATCTAGGCTTGAGTCTTCAGAGCCCAGGCTGCCACTTCATGGCCACTTTGGTGCTGAGGCTGGGCAAAGGGGGGAGAGCAAAACATTTAATGGTCGCAAATCCTTCAAGGACAGGCCAAGGCACACTCCCAGGGGGAAGCATCTGGGAGAGGTGTGTGTGGGGGGGGCCAGTATGTTGATGTCAGGACATGTCACCTCATGGAAGCAAAGGCTCTGATTGCTTGGGGTTGGGGGAAAGGAGAACACTTGGGCTGATGGTTGTTCCCTTCTTGTAGAGAAACTAGTTGCCACCGAAGCTTCTGAAGTTTCTGAACCAGTATTCTGTATGCTACTATCCAATTCCCCTTTCCTTTCCCCTCCCTAATTGTGTGAGTGCATCTGTTTTACTGAGTGTTTGCCTTTTTAGCCCTTCACTCCTATTGTCTGTGTCTGTTCAATAAAGTTCTGTTTTCCTCACATCCATCCTGAGATGCTAGTAGATGGACAGTCTATAAAAGCCGCAAACAAGCAAACACCACTTGAATGGGAATGTGCTGAATCCAGTGTGTGTGGCTCCTGGGGGTTGGGACTGAGGAGCTTTAGGGTACAGATTCACCTCGGAGGCTGTGGGGAGTGGGGGGACTCCAGTGCAGTCATCAATACCTGGTGGCAGATGTGAGATAAGACACATGACCTAATCCAAGTGCAGTGCAGGTTTTCTTGAAGGGGAAGACCACCTCAGACAGTTTGTTGTTTTGTGCAGTCTGGATGGCCAGAGATGGTGAGAGCAGGCACCAGGGGCTGAGGCTGCAATTGAGGGTGCTTGCGGAAGGAGCTAAGGAATTGGTGTGGGACCTGTTTGGGGATCCTCCTTCAGAAATCACTGTGGATGAAGTCACACTGGGGAGGAGGCAGGCAGGAAGTATCTCGCTCTGTCGGGGGGAAGCAACGCCAGCCCCAGAGGAGATTCCAGAAAGGTGGCAGCCAATATTGCAACAGTTTTACAAGCAGCAGAGGTAGCTGTTACAAGAGTCTCTCAGCGCTGACATTGTCTTTTCAGCAACAAACCCCTAGAGAGAATGGACTACCAGCTAACACAAAAAGGGTTCCCACAATATAAGACAGAACAGAACTTTTTTCCCCTTGTTTGAAGCTACTTGTTGGGTTAGATGGCATGGTTATGTTGGGTGCCCAAGCCTCAGATGAGTTGGATGATTTATTGGAAGAACTGCCAGTGGATGACTTTTATGATTATGAGTGTTTTAAGGAGTTGCAACATGCCAGTTTCTAGCTTTCCCAAGAGCATTGCCACTTAAGGCTGCATAAGGCGAGCAGTGGAGAGGTTGCCAGCATGGGGCACCCAGTTGGAGAGCTATAGGGAAGCCTGGCTGGAGGAGGCAGAAATCACAGTGTTGAAGCAGTTTGCCCAATTGGTTTGGGTGGAGCAGTTCATCGTGACTCTCCCCAAGGTGTTGATTACTTTGATGATGGACCATCAGCCAACAATAGTCTTTAAGGCTGCTCTCTTGGCTGATTGATTGGACGCAAGCTGCAAACAGGTGGTGGTGACAGCCCTAGAGGGGCAATAGAAGGAGGATCTGCGGAGTGAGGGAGGTGTACCTTCATGAGGTAGAAAAGAAAAAAGAGCTATGCTTGGTTCATGGGGAGGGGTCTGCCCCTGCTTGTGGGTGTTTCTTCTGTAAAGAACTGGGGCATCTGAAATGTGACTGTTCCAAGTTGAAGAAACCAACCAGGGGAGTCCCGAAGTTAGGGCAGGTAGCCCACCCCAGCCCATATCAGCCAGTGGTTACTTAAGATTGGAGCGAGACAGAGAGTTTGCCAGAGTCCTGTGACTCAGAGTAGAGGGAAAGCCCAAATGCCAGGTGCCAGCAGTCCTGGTGCTGGAGGGATGTGGAGGCTGGAGCTACAGCAGGTTGGACAAATGGAAGAGACAAGGGTATGAGGGCTTCAGAGGTGGTTCAGCAACCCCAGCAAGGTCAGTCAATTTGAGGTGGGGATGACGAGGAGAGGGAGGTGCTGCCCATGAATATGAGAAAGATGGTGCCACAGGAGCAGATCAAATGGAGTTCTGTGAGTTAATTAAAATCAATGGGCATTGGTGAAAGGGCTACATGGATTCAGGTGCCAATGTTAGTTCTATCATTGCATCTTTAATAAGGGAAGGACAATGGCTGCAGGTCATGCAGGTCCAACCATATGGCTCTCTGCCCCTTGAGGTGCAGCTCACATGCATCCAGGTAGAATACCATGGCTGGGAAGGACAGTTGGACTGCTTGGTCTTGCTGACTCCATCTTTTGAAATCATCATAGGTAATTATCTAGCTTTTCATAGTGCCTGATGCTGTGATACTTCTTTGGAAGCCATTCCTCTGCTGTTCTTCCAAGTGGAGAAGAGGCAGAATCAGATATGGAAGAAAGGAAAGCAGAAGGAGGGAAGTCATCTAGAGATCCAGCATCCACAGAGGAAGACCATCTTCCCTTGGGAGTTAAAGAAATCAGTAGCCCTGAACTGCTGCCAGCCCATCTCTCAGTAAATGTTGCAAGAAAGAGAAATCAGAGCAGTTCCTGCAGCATCTATAAGCTGACAAGCAATTCTAGGAGACCCAGCGCGGTGGTCCAGACCTACACAGTGTCAGGTGGAAGCCCAGGAAGGCAGACTACAGAAAATTCCTTGTGGGATCAGCAAGGTTTGTGTGCAAGGATGAGCTACTGTATCGAGAGTTTGGGCCATAGAGAGATCTCTGTGGGAAAGGGATTCAGCAGCAGCTGGTAGTCCCATGTGGCTATCAAACAGGGGTGTTGGAATTAGCACATGACTCAGCTTGCGGGGACATATGGGGGTGAAACATGCCCAGCAGTAGGTGTCTGAAAGGTTCTACTGGCCCAGAGTGGCATGGACCATGAAAGAATATTGCCAGTATTGCTTGGTTTGCCAGCGGGTGCGGGAGCAACCAGGATGTGAGGAGGGCCCCCCCTTCAGCCCCTCCCTGTGGTAGAGATTCCCTTTGAGAGAATAAGGATGGACATCATGTGACCATTCATGCTTCTCTCTCAGACAGGGAAAACATTTATTCTAACTGTGATTGATTTTGCAATGGGCTGTGCTAAGGCCATCCTGTTGGCCTCTAGTTCTGCTACGTCTTTGGCTCTGGCCCTCCTGTTCATTATGGCTCAGCTAGGGATGTCTCAGCTGTTGATTTTGGACCAAGGCTCAGGGTTTGTCTCTTATTTGTTACAGAAACTATGGGAGTTGGCGGGAGTGCAGCATGTGACTTTGGTACCCTACCATTATCAGAGCAATAGACAGACTCTATGGCAGATGATCTGGGCATTCATGACCTAACATCCCTGGGACTGGGACCAGGCTCTGCCCTACTTGTTGTTTGTGTATTAGGTTGCTACCTAGGAGAGTCTGGGGTTCTCCCCCAATGAATTGATGTCTGAATGCCAAGTGCATGGCCCACTGGCCATGTCAAAAGAGGAACTGGGGGGAGGAGAGTGGGAGGGCATTCCTCAATCGCTTGTGGTGTTTATGCAAGGTCTCTACTGAACCCTGGAAACAGTGTGGGGGTGGCAGGAACACATCTGGGACAGGCACAGGAGAGCAAAAAGTTTGGTGTGACCAGACTGCTAAACTGAGGGAATTTGAACTTGGGGACAAAGTGTTGGTTCTAAAACCAGTTAAGCTGGAAAAAATGGTGCTCAGATGGGATGGCCCTTGGGAAGTGAAACATCAGGAAGGGGAGGTTAATTACATACTATTTTATTGTATTTTATTATTTATTTAGGAAATTTATAGGCCACCCATCCCTGCCGTCTCTGGACAGCTTACAGAATATTCTAAATACTAAATCAGGTCAAGACTCCCCACTTCATTACATGGAAGAAGTTCCATGTAAATATATTGAAGTCCTTTTTTGACTGGGCAGGGTTGGTATTGAAGTGCACTGGTCTCAAAGAGGACCTGCAGCAGCTTGTTGATCTGTTTGAGGAAAACCAGATTGGGGGTGGGGGGAGAGACCTAACTTCCCCCTGGTCTTTCAGAGCAGCAGAGGTGCAATTGTGGGACCTCTCCAAGAGTTTCATGCTATTTTTCTAGTATCCCAGGGAAGACCCATGTGGCCAAGCACTGCATTGATACTGGAGACCATCCCCCAATATAGTAGGTACTGTACCAAGCTACAGGCCAACATGCAGAAAACATTCTCCAGGAGATTCAGGCAATGTTAGAAATGGGAGTGATTGTCCCTAGCCAGTCCCCCTGGTCTGCTCCCATGCTATTGGTGAGTAAGAAAAGCCCCAAAGCTAGTGTGAGATTCTATATTGACATTAGGCATCTGAACCAGTTAACTTTGCCTGATCCCTTCCCTATGCCTTGGGTAGATGATTTGCTGGATAAGCTAGCCCAAGCTAAGTTTAATACAACCATTAACTTGACCAAAGGGTACTGGCAAATGACTCTGGATGAAGAGTCAGCTGCCAAGATGGCTTTTGTGACCCATTTGGGCTTCTATCAGTTTATGGTACTGCCGTTTGGCTTAAGAACGGGCCCTGCTACCTTCCAGAGATTAATTAACAGACTCCTGAATAGGATCTTTATCCTCACCTTGGTCGGGTGGATGATAATATATGCCAACTACTATGCTTCTTTTATTCATTTTTCCATTTATATTAATCCAGATACAGGATTACTGGTCTCTTTTTCCTGCATTTCTTTGCAGTGATATGTATTGTTAACATAAAGTGAAACTTTGTCTCCTTTTCTGTTACTTCTATTCTTTTTCAACAGGTTACATCCTGCAATTTTTGAATTCCATTCATGGGAGTTATCCCACCAATTTTCAGTTCTGCCTATCAGGTCCTATTTACTCCCGTGTACTAACAGATCAAGTTCATGTTGTTTGTTTCCCATACTTTGGGCATTGATGTATGGAGATCTAAGGCCACATGTATTATTGGCTTATTTCTGACATTTATTGGGAGACTAGTGTTTGGTTCAGCTAGAATTTCTTTCACTGTTGCAGTATGTACCGTATTTTTCGCTCTATAAGATGCACCTGACCATAAGACGCACCTAGTTTTTAGAGGAAAGCAAGAAAAAAAATATTCTGAATAAATGGTTTACTAAACTATTTAATAAACTATAACAGAATGGGATGTGTTGGGATGTCTTAATCCCAGTTGCTTTACTCTCATGTGCCTCTAGCATACTGTGTGCATGAACCCCCCCCCATCCCCCGCAGACTGCATGTAACTGTTAGGGGATGAAAACATCTTGTATAGAATCCATCCCTGCAGTCCCTTCAATGCCACATGTATTTCCTGTAGGTCTGAATAAACTGTAAATATTCTTTTGATTGCACACCCCCAGCATACCTGCTCTCTCTGGTTTTTCTTGCCTCTATCTTAGACAGAGAAGGTGAGCAATGAGGAGAGACCTAAATTCAATCCTCCAACTTTTCTCTCTCTTTTTTTTTCATATTTAAAAGTGATGCTTAAGAAACTCGGGCTGCATCTAGGCATCCTTTTGAGTCGAGAGAAATGCTCACTCAGTGGTCTCTTGTGTGTCATTTCTTCCTCTGGGCCAAGGGCATGAAAATCTAACATTTGCACAGTTGCAGAGATCACTATAATAATTGTGTTTCTTGTATCCTCAATTGGGAAGGGAACTTTATATCCACATTGTTTTTGTTAAGCATTTAGAAGTCCCAGTTAATTATCCATGAGGTATTAAAAGGCCCAACCCTTGAAAGACAAAGCTGAATTGTGGGGAACTTCCCTTCCATTCCCAAAAGGTATTTCAAGCTCACTACACTTCTGCTGTTGAATCTTTTTTTTTTTTCCAGAACAAAGGAGTGATGGGTGTTTTCATGGGGATTAATGCTTTTTTTTTCCAGAGAGGAGGAAAATGTCCCACTTTCCACTTTTTCACACCATGCATAATTTTGAACATCTTTGCCATGCTTCCCATTACTCATCATTTTCCTAAGAGAAGCAATCCTAGTTGTTGTAACAAAGTCTGATAGAGGAGCTGCTCCAATCCCTTGATTGTTTTAGTTGCCCTTCTTTGCACTTTTTCCAACAATGTCATTTTTCAGGTGTGGTGGCCAGCACTGTACACAATACTTTAAGTATGGTCATATTAAAGATTTGTATAAGAGGAATATGATCTTGGACATTTGATTTTCAATTCCTTTCCTAATTATGGCATTCCCTCCTAACATTTGACATTTTCATCAAGCTGTCTACCACATCCTCAAGACCCCTTTCTTGGTCTGTCAGCACTAGTTCAGATTCCATCAGCTTATACTTGAAGATGAGATTCTTTTTCCCCAGCATGCTAACTTTACACTTGCTTACACTGAACAGCATTTGCCGTTCTGATGCCCTTTTTCCTAGCTCGGAGACATCCCACTGGAATTCCTCACAATCCCTTTTAAATGCTTTAAATAGTTTAGTATCATCAGCAAACTTGGCTACTTTATTGCTCACTTCTAATTCCAGATCATTTATGAAGAGGTTGAAAAGCACTGATCCTAATGCAGAATCTTGTGAGAATACCATGCATTCTCAATGTTGGCTTTCAATTCTTTAATCAGTTACTGATCCATAGGACAACATGTGTGTGCACACACAGCCCTTATTCCATCACTGCCAGGTTTTCTCAAGAGTCTGTTGATGGATTTTATCAAAAGGCTTTTGGAAGAAAACAATGTCTATTTGATTGCTCTGTCCACGTGTAGTAGTGACACTCTCAAAGAATTCTACTGGATTAGCAAGACAGGGCTTACCCCTGCAGAAGCCATATTGCTTCTTTTAAAGCAGGGCTAGTTCTTCTATATGTTAACTGAATCTATCCTGAATAACACTTTCAACCAATTTACGCAGAACCAACAGAAAGCAAAGCAGCATATAATTTTCCAGATCCCTTTTTAAAAATTGTCCTAGAGTGCTGGTACATGGCTAGAGAGTGATCTTAGGGACATGATGTACATATTGTATAAGAAAGTCATCAATTGATTCTGAGGAGGAAGAGGCAGAGCTGAGTAGATGAGTTGGCGATTTATAGGTTATTTACTGAAGATGCTCAGGGCAATGAGAGAGAACCAGCCCTCTTTGGAAAAGGAGGGAGACATTTCAGAGTGGTGGGGAGGAGATGGAAGGGGTATCCTTGGCACCAACAGGATATGACAGGCTAAACAAGTGGACCAATTCAGAAGTGTCCAGTATTCCTGCTGTCTAGCCCTCACGCAGCAGGGGCCACCTTCAGGGCTGAATTCTTTCTGAAAGGGATGGAAGGAGGGGAAGTTTAAGTTTGGATCCAGCTCTTTACATTGTCAATTGCTTCTCTCACATCTCAAAGAGAACGCTGCTTCAATTTATACTGTTTCTTAACCTGTTAAAGTTTAATAAAAGGATTGTGCTTCTAAAGTGTCATCTGTGCCTGAAGGGGCAGTGGCATGGGGGCGGGGGGGGGGCGGTGCAGGGCTGCATCGGCGCAGGATGTCAGTTTGGGGCGGCAGCTTTAGAAGGATTGTGCTTCTAAAGTGTCATCTGTGCCTACAGGGGCAGTGGCGTGGGGGCGTGGGGGTGGGGCGGGGCTGCATCCGTGTGGGGTGGCAGTGCGGGGCGGCGGCGGCTTTAGAAGGATTGTGCTTCTAAAGTGTCATCTGTGCCTGCATCTGCGGTGGCGTGGGGTGGCCGCATGCGGCTGTGCGGTGCTGCGGTGCACAGCGGCAGTGGCACGGGGCAACATGGTGCATGGCAGCGGTGGTGCGGGGCAACACGGTGTGTGGCAGCAGTGGTGCGGGGTGGCCGCGTGCGGCGGCACGGGGCGGCAGTGCGCAGCGGCGGTGGTGCGGGGCGACGTGGTGCGTGGCAGCAGTGGCGCGGGGCAGCGGTGCGCGGTGGCGTGGGGCGGCGGTGCAGGGCAGCAGTGTGCGGTGGTGCGGAGCAATGGCACGGGGCGGCGGTGTGCAGCAGCGCGGAGCTTCCCGGTGGGGGTGATCAGTTCCCGGAGTGCGGGGTGGAGCAGGGCGCGCCGAGCACATGCCGGCCTGGTGGTGCAGGCAGGCCGGCAGCGTCCCAGGCGTCGGGCACACACACATTTGCTCTATAAGATGCACAGACATTTCCCCTTACTTTTGAGGGGGGAAAAAGTGCGTCTTATAGAGCGAAAAATACAGTAATCCTTTGTCAGTCGATGTTATACCCAGATGTATGTTTCCTTCCCCTGTAAAATTCAGCTTTGATAATTGCTGATAATCAGTTTTGTTGTTTTGATAGTTGCATTGTGTTTTCTTATTCACTTATTCATTCCATGTATAACTGCATTTTTTTCCACTCAGAAAGAACCAAAAGGTGGCTTGCATATTGCTTCTCCTCCTCCTCTCCATTTTATCCTGACAACAACTGTGTCGACTGATCTAAACTCACCCAGTGCATTTCCTAGCCAGGCAGGGGCTACAGGCCTGTTCTACTGTGTGCCAATCCAAAACTCTAACTGCTATGACACCCTGGCATCAAAAGCAAAATTATGATTTTAATAATATTTATGTGCTGTACTGTATTATATAGTTTATTGGTTTCTTTGTGAGAATGGGTGATGTATAAATCAGGTAAATAAAATAATAGCAGCCAACAGTCAACATTCTGGATGCTCATGGGAATACTGCCAGTTTGTAAAAACATGTACAATTATTTATCATCCAGATAGTTTGAATTACAGCCTATTCTGACCATCAGTGACCCTCCAGTGTCCCAGGCAGAGGGTGTCCCAGGCAGGCATTTACTCAGCAAATGCTACCTGAAAAGCTCTTTTACTGGAAATGCTGGGAACTTAACAAGGGACTTGCTGTGTGAAGTAAACAAAAGGGTATTCAAGTAGACAAAAGGGTATACCAGGAGCAGGAGGCTCATTGCAGAATGTTTCTTCAGAAGGCTAAGGCTGATTATGAGCTGAGATTTGCAAAGAATATCAGGAGTAACAAAAAGGGCTTTTATCAACATGTCAATAACAAAAGGAAGGGAGATAGGTGGTGGGACTGCTTAATAAGGAAGAAGGGGATTTGGTGACTGATGTGAGGGAACAGGCACAGATGCTAAATGATTATTTTGCCTTTGTGTACTCCCCAAAGGAGGATGGGGGAAACCTACATGGAGGACCAGATGAGGCTAGGGATTTACGGGCACAGATTAGAGTTATACCCCTAGAAGTCAAGGGGCTACTCAGGGCACTGGACATTACAAAGGCACCAGACACTGATGGGTTACACCCGAGGGTACTTAGGGACTTGGTGGGGGAACTCTTGTGCCCATTGACCTCCATTTCTGAGGCCTCATGGAGAACGGGTGATGTTCCAGAGAACTGGAGGGTGACGTCAGTAGTCCTAATTTTCAAAAAGAGTAGTAGAAGGGACATGGGGAATTACAGACCAGTCAGCCTTACATACATTCTAGGAAAGACAATGGAAAGGCTCATAATAGCGAGCAATCTAGTAACCCTAGATAGGAAGGGAGGTTGGTGGCCATGGAACATGGTTTCCGCAAAAACAGATCCTGCCAGACGAACCTTGTAGAATTCTATGACAAGGTTTCAAGGTGATGTGAGGGGATGTGATGGATGTGGTTTACCTGGTTCTTATTCGTGGTCTCTGTGCAATCACACATATGGGCTTTGCTGCAGAGTGCAAGGCCTCAACCAGAGAAACTCCCAAAGCTTGGTGTCATGGAGTGGGCAGGAGCCCACCCCTCCCTTGTCCAGGTAGCATAATGGGGAGGGCTCCTCCCTCAGTTACTTTTTGACCGCACTTTGAGCCACTTCACTGATCGGACCTTCTGCTCTCTCTCCTCGATGTCAGGAGGAGGAGACTGAGTCACTATGCTGCTCTGACCACCTCTTCGTATGCTACAAAGGCACCAGAGCGGGAGAGCCTGTCTCCAGCCAAAGACTTTCAAGATGGGTCTCCAGTACTATTTTTCCCTACCTATGAAATGACCTAGATTCCCCTAACAGACCACCCATGCACTCACACCATATGTGCACAAACCACATCCACTGCGCTCCTGGCTGGTGTCTCACTCCAAGAAATCTGCAAGGCTGCAACATGGTCCACACCTTCGACCATCGGCCACAACTACCAGCTGGACATCCATGCCAGACAGCACTGTGTATTCGGCAGGGCGGTACTCTCTTCAATCCTCTGGTGACAACAGCCCCCTCGTCCTGGACAGTAAGCTTGCTAGTCGCCCATATGTGTGATTGCACAGAGACCATGAAGAAGAAAGGCAGGTTGCTTACCTGTAACTATTGTTCTTTGCGTGGTCATCTGTGCATTTATACAACCCGCCCTCCACCCTGCTAGCTATCGTCAGCATGTTGCCCTGTACGAGCCTGGGCAGGGTGCGGTTACCTCTGTCCTTCACAGGTTCCTTGGATCCTTTGCACGCCTGGGACAACACAGTCTTCAGGCAACTGAGGGACTGCGTGAGAGCCCCCCCCCCCGCATGCTACCTGGACAGGGGCAGGCAGGGCTCCCGCCCACTCCATGGTGCCAAGCTTTGGAAGTTCTCCAATCAAGGCCTGGCACTCCACAGCAAAGCCCATATGTGTGAATGCACAGATGACCACTTGAAGAACAACAGTTACAGGTAAGCAACCTGCCTATTTCAGCAAGGCCCTTGGCAAAGTGCCACATGATATCCAGGTTGAGAAATTGAGGCGTTTTGGGTAGACCAATGAACTGTCTGATGGATTAGGGCCTGGTTGATGAACCAAAAGCAGAGGGTAACTATTAGTGGGGAATAATCAGGATGGCGGTCGGTGATGAGAGGGGCCCCCCAGGGCAATATACTTTGACCATTCCTATTCAATCTTTTCATCAATGACCTGGAAGAGGGGGTGACCAGTCTGCTGGTGACATTTGCAGATGATACTAAAATGGGGGCAGTGGCCACACTGAGGAGCAGGTACTCAACATCAGAAGGAAATGAACAGACTATGGAAGTGGGTGGGGGACAACAGGATGGCATTCAATGTGGATAAGTGCAAGGTCTTGCACGTGGGGTATAGGAGTGGGTGTCATAAGTACAGGTTAGGGGACAAGTGGCTGGAGAGCAGCACTTATGAAAGGGACCTTGGGGTGCTGGTTGACTGCAGACTAAACATGAGTCAGCAGTGTGATGCTGTGGTCAAGAGGCAGAATACCACCATTGGTTTCATAGCCAGAAGTGTGGCTTCTAGATCGAGAGAGGTATTACTACCTCTCTATACGAATCTGGTACATCCACAAGTGGAGTATTGTGTTCCATTCTGGGCTCTACATTACAGGAAGAATATAGGCAAGTTAGAGTCAGTGCAGTGTAGGACCACAAGGATGGTGGCCAGGTTGCAGGGAAAGTTGTATTAGGTGAGGAGGGAGCTGGGTCTTTTCAGCCTGGATAAGAGGAGACTCCCAGGAGATATGTTGGAGACATATAGGTATGTGAGGGGGTACCACATGGAGGTGGGTAGAGACCTGTTTTCCTCTGCAGAGGAGGACGGGACATGTTCCAATTGAGCAAAGCTCAGGGAACCAAGGTTCAATTTGGATGCAAGGAAGCACTTCCTGACAGTTAATACCCCAAGGGTATGGAATGGGCTTCTATGGGAGGTGGTTGAAATCCCAGTCATGAGAGTGTTCAAGGATAGGCTGGACATGCACATGGTAGGCAAGTCATGAGTGGAGCCTGCTGGAGCTGGGGATCAGACTAGATGGTCCAGGAGGCCTCTTTTTATCCTCTCTGTTTCTATGTTTTTTTTCTATATTGCAAAGTATGCTTATTACCTCTGAGCTATCCTGTGTGTTCAGATTCTTAAAATTTGGAGTCTATCAGCTGATTTGCTATCAGCTGAAGCAGGTGTTGTTCAGGACTTGACCCCCACCTTTAAACATTCACGTGTTCTAAAATTTAAATTGAGGAAGCATTTCCCCAGCACTGTGTGAGTGTTGGTGTGGGGAAGGGGGTCTGCTTAGCATACTTGACCAGAGCAGATATGCTGCTACTTGAAACATCTGTGCTTTTTAGGGGGTTGTTTGTGTTGTTTGAACACTGGCCATTGTTTTAATCTAGCTTGTTTTAAATCACTTGATTTCTGAGCTTGGAAATAGTGGTTCATAAATATTTAAATAAATATAATATTGCCCAGATATTGCAGTGCTTTATTGTAGAAGGGAATTTTGTGGATATCAATGGATTTCTATTATTGTTATTACTACTGTGACGATGATCATGACAGAAGGACTATTTCAATTCACACTTGTTAGAACTTGATGAAATGCTTAGCTGACTTCCAGAGATGAGGATTGTTTTCTTATAAGAAATGTCAGAAAATGTGTACATACTTAGGTTCTTTGCATAGCAAGTCAACAACTGAAATCTTTCTGTAGCTGTTAGCATGCAGCATTATTGAAAATGCTGTCAATTTTTCATGTACTTTATCATTTACATAAACTTAGAAGGAAAGTTATATATATATTCCTATTAGTTATAGAGGCATAAACCATAACCAAAAGATTTTTAAAAATAAGAAACAGTATTACAGTTTTACTGACATGTGTAAAGTGGACTATTTTTGTATATGATTATATTCATATTATATGGATTATATCCATGTTGCAAAAACACTGATGAAAAAGGATAAGGTAAGACATGATTCTGTATAGTGTCATTTTATGTGAATAAAGCTCAGGGATGTCTAAGGGGATTGCAGACAATGGGTTGGATCCAGTGTTGTGATAGCAGGCATCATAGTACAATGGACTTCCCCTAACTTCCCACTGCCTCAGTTCTCTGTGCCCCATGATCATCTGATCCTGAGGGTTCTTAGCCCTCCAGAGCAGATTCTGAGGACATGTGGGAAGGACCAAGCATCCTCTCCCAGTTCTGCTGCTGGAGCTGCTTCCATCAGTGGAACAACACTGTTAGATACATCCCAAAAGGTTTTTCCAAATGACTACAGTGCCATGCAACAGTAAGCAATGTAATTATAATGAATGGTACTATGGTTTTATTGATACTACTGTTGCTCTTGCACCACAGCTATCTTTTCCTTCTTATTCCCCTGCACAAACCCCTGGTCCTTTTGGTATATTTGTAGAGAAAATGCACTGTGTCATTGGCATGCCAGTCATCTGCAAAAGCATCATGATTCCTCAGCAAAAACAGTTAACTGGAAGTTCTCCAACACAACAGTTTTCACTGGAAACAATTCACAGAAGGTTAAGAAATGAGACATCTAGTGATGTGTTTTATCATGTAAATTAATTTAAGTTACACTTTGGGGTATATTTTTGAGAGTTCTGAAATGAAACTAATAATCCCAACTGTTGCTGGCTTCTGTTATTTTAATAATCAAGCATGAAAAATTACCAGAACTGGAATTCACAGACAAGAAATACTTTAATTAAATATTGTGTAAAATGAACATTTTATACAGTTAAATATCTGAAAAATGTACAGATAAAACAATTTTATTGTAGGGTCTTTAACAGTAAAATCTACCATTTAGTGAAGTTTTGATTTGGAGACAATGAAGTAATGAGTGCATTGACTAATTAATCTAAAACACAAAACAGATTGCATTTATGAAAAAACTTGCAAACTTTTTTAACATGTATGCATGACCTTTCTTTTTAAGATCAAAACCTTACTTATACAAAATAAAACTGAGGCAATTCAGTTTCAAAGTGACTTCTTAGGCTTTTCCACTTAGCTAAGCCTTATTGGCTATCACAGAATAAATGTGCAATACATTTATTGTGACATATTGTATCAGTTTTAAAATTGTTTATAAACATTTCCTGAAAATGTGCATTTTCGTATTAAAAATGGTCCCTCCTTTTTTGCTTTTAACTTTAATTCTGCTGCAGTTTGCAAAAGTGTTTTTGCAGTGCTGCATTTACAAAGCATTTAGTGCAAAGGAAGGTGGCGGGTGGGGGGATCAACCGTCTAAAGATTGGCATTAACAGGCACAATATATTAAAAGAGGTCATTCCAGTTTACAAATTACAGTCATTGCTGTAGATCTTGCTACAAAACAAAGTTCTGGAAATAAAACTACTTATAAAATTATCTGTGATCTCAATTGCATACAAAGCCTTTGTAAATATTAAACAGTGCTGGGTTACAGAGTATGCAGAGTGCAGCAGAAAATAGACACACATAGGAGTGTACACCAGAGATGCGATCAACCAAGCATTGCTGTGGTGCCAAAACTGGTCATTTCAGGGTGGCTGATATAAGCCTCAAGGAAATAAACAGAAGATGGGTGGCTGTAATAGATTCAGATTGCACCCTGGTTTGTGCTTTTGTACACCATAAATATCCAGATTTAGTGGTGATTAATTGTGGTGTAAGCCCATGATGAAATAGCACAAAAGTTTTTCAAAGAAGTCTACTTTTAAGGCATCCAAGAAGTTAATGTGGCAAACACTTTAATCAAAACGGCAGAAGTGAATTTTACTTTATTTTTAAGTTTTAGGACTCTTTCTTTAATCAGGGAACACAGTTCAGCTATGTGGCAAAGTCACGGGTGGCAACTAAAATGACTTTTTACAATCTTTTAAAAAAGAAATTAGAAATGAGATAGAAAGCAGGAAGAAAAGTTTTAAAAGATTCAAACTCAAAATAGGAGAACTTTCTTTTCTTGTGGCTGCAACACATGCATGTTTTCTACTAGTATTTATTACAGCCATGTGGCACAATTTTGTTTTAACTATACAAACAACTTTATTTCAAAAGTATTTGTTCAGATAACTTAAAAATAATATAAAAATAAACAATGCTTTACTTCAAAATAATCAAAGAATGAAAAGTCCAAACAAATAACTTTCTGAAACATAGATGGACATGAATGAACACAAATTTACTTTAACAGAAACTTATGAAGGCAACTGTTCTTGGTTTAATGCTTTTCACAGCATCACAATACCAGTCAAATAACAAAAAAACATACATACAAGAAAAATGATGAAAAGCAATATACAAAATTTCAAAGATAAATACAATATTTATAATCATTATGTTACAAAATAAATTCCCTTCGTGACTGCAAGTGTTTATGTAAAAGAAAGTTTTGCAATGTATGACTATTTTATTCCTTATCTTTACAAGGAATAAAATTTGCTGTTCTAAATATTTAAGTGGATCTGAAAAAAATTCAAGACAAGTGTATAAATATTTAGCTACAACTTTGGCAAAATCACAAAAGTCTACAATTTTATAACCACATACAAAACACATTAGGGAAGAAGGATCTAGAAGTCAAAAGGACAATTTTCTGGAACAGGAAACATAGACTTCACAGTAGCCTAAGAATGCAATAGTATACAGTGCTAGCAAAAGTTGAAAAAAACATTGCAGATCACACTTGCTTAACAGGAAGCTTTAGCAGTGGATATATACATATACATATACATATGCATATACATATACATATATTTCCAACAGACAGTAGCATCGTTTTCTGTCAGTGTGCTTGTTGAAGGCAAGAGAATTCAATATCAAAGTTACAATTTCTAACTACAATAAGTTACAAAGTTCCATTTCATTAAGATGAAGTTAAGCAATGATAAACCCTCCCTCCCCCTCCCCCCTCCCCCGCTCCCCAAATTATCCCAAATCATATATTCATCCTTTTTTCCAGTTCTGATGGCTCATACCTCCTTGGCCCCCTTTTTTCACCACAAAAAATATTTCACATTATAGAGATACACAACCATTGTGAATCTAGTTATGAGCACAGAAAAAATGTTTTGGAGGCGTTTTTCATCAGTGTATCATGAGAATCAAAATGGTGCATCCACAAAGTTTTTCCCGACACATAGCAAGTACTAGACATAGCCAAGACGTAATCAGAAACTTTATACAAAATAGGCATCGCTTTTTCCTTATTCTTCAGGACCAAGAAATGTGAAAATATGAGAGAAGTTCAGTCAATAAAATGCAATTGTTCATGAAGAAGTTGATTGTTTGCATGTTGATTCTTAGTAGTTTAAATAAAATCTTTAAACAAAGTCTTTTAATGTTTTGCTGATTGTATTTTGAAGATACTGGTTCTATCAGCATGTTTTAGATACTAAACTTGTCCCCTAAAAAGCTCATCTTCTGAAGCTTGGTACTATGATAGGTAAACAAAAATGAATTTACATTGGTGGGACTACAAGCCCAGACATAGCTGAAAGAAAAAGAAAAATAACGATTAATATATAATTATAGGACTACACATGTATATGAACTTGCAAAGAAGAAAGCCCAGCACATGTGAATATTCCTCAACAACACCAGCATCCTCAAAACATTAAAGGAAATTGTCCAGGTCTGTTTCACTTGGGCCATACACAGTGCAGTCAGTGGAAGAAAAAATACTGCTCATGTATCTTCTTCTGAAGATATGTAATTTCTTGAACAAACTATGAGTTGGATTAGCTGTATGAACCATTTCATATGTGGAACAGATTGCATTCAGAAATATTGCATCCAGAAATGACATTCAAAAGCTTGCTATACAGGTAGATAATAGTATCATAATAGAGTTGGAAGGGGCCAGAAGGTCATCGTGTCCAAGCCTCTGCTATTGCAGGACACTAAGTTACAGCATCCCATTCAGATGATTGTCCAGATGCTTTTTGAATGGCTCCAGTGAGGGAGAGCCCACAACTTCCCCAGCTAATAGGTTCCATTGTTGTACTGCTCCAACAGTAAGGAAATTCTTCCTGGTGTCTAGTCTAAATCTGGCTTCTTTTAACCCCTAAGTCCATCATTCTGTGTCCTGCACTCTGGAATGAATGAGAAGAGATCCTGTCCTTCATTTTTGTGACAGCCTTTCAGGTACTTCTATCACTCCTCAAGTCTTCTCTTCTTGAGGCTGAACATACCTACTGTATTTCTCTCAATCATTCCACATAGGGCTTTGCCTCCAGTCCCTGAATCATCCTTGTTGCCTTCATCTGTACCCTTTCTAACTTTTCTGCATCTTTAAAAAACTTAGGTGCCCAGAACTGGACACAGTATTCCAGCTGAGGACTGACTAGTGCTGAGAATAATGGAACTAGTGCTCCATGTATTTTAGAAGTGATACTTCTATTAATGTTTGACCTGTTTTGTTTTGTTTTGTTTTGTTTTGTTTTCATAAGCAATCCAATCCTAGAGCCTCTGGATGGCTTAAAATAAACAAAAACCAAAACAGCAACATACCAACAAACAGCACACTGCATCCAACCATCATGATAAAATCAAAGATAAAACCAATGAAATGTTAAAATATTGGGAAAATAAAAAGGGGGTTGCCTGACATCGAAAAGTATAAAGCAACTTTTTTGCAGTTAAATCACATTGTTGGCTCATATTAAGCTTGTGAGCTATAATATCGTTCTCCTTTGCAGTGGAGAATGTGCCATTGACGAGCACTCTTTCAGTCTGATTTTGCAGCCAATTGTGGATCAACCTAATGGTTGTACTACTTAGCCCGCTTTTTGCTAGTTTGGTAAATGAGATGTTGTGGGGCACTTTGACAAGTCTTTGCTAAAGCCAAGATAGATTATGTCCACAGCATTCCCACAGTCCATTTGGGAGGCTACCCAGCCAAAAAGTGAAATTAGATTAGTCTGGCAGTATTTGTTCTAGAAACTCGAAATCCATGTTGGCGTCTAGTAATTACTGCATTATTTTCAAAGTATTTGTTGACATTTGTTTTATAATTTACTCTAGAACTTTTCCAGACATTGATGTCAGACTAACTGGTGCATAGTTTTCAGGTTCATCTTTTTTTTCCCCTTTCTTGAGATTGGGATGTTAGCCCTTGTTCAGTTATCTGGGACTTTTCCTGTTTTCCATGAATTCTCAAAGATGATAGACAGTGTTTCTGAGTGTTTTTCCTCTAGTTCTTTTATGACTCTGGGATGATCATGTCTGGTTCACAGATTGAGCATGACAGGATGGTTTTTTTTCTTAAATGATCCTTTCACCATTAATATTACAACATTGTACTGCATGCAGTAGCTACCAGATCCTTAAAAAACCTATTTCTGGTAGAATAGTTTATCCAGTGAGAGGTTTTATTTTCTTGTACTTCATACATTTCATTTCATTTCAAAATAGGGATTTTCTAATTCAGTATACTGTAAAGACTCACTTTGGAAATGAAAAGGATTCTGACATTTTTTGTGTGCAAAGCATCCTGCTTCCCACATGTGTGATATTTCTCTTAGCATTCTGTTAATAGCAAACAGTGGCCCAGACTCCCTAGAGACTGTCTATGTTGACAGCTGAGAAACAACATGGTCACTTTTGGTAATGTCAGACAAGGCCAGCTCACTCACCAATCAAGGACCAGACAGTTCTCAGGTTCCCTAAATGAAAATCAGACTAACCTTAGCTTTTCCTCTCTTTCCAAGCACCCAAGCCTAAGTGGAAAGCTTCAATTTTGACATGCTGTTAATTGTACTTTATCCTAATAATATGCTGACTTTAATAAGATTAAAGTCAAGTATAGTACACCTGCTTTGGAAACTGGCAAAGCGTCATTAAAAGACATGAGATTAAAATGTCTTGCTAGCTTATTTTGTGTTTTCTTTTTAAATGTTTGGAATCCAGTCTCTTTGTTCTTCTGCGCATTATCATATGAAACTCAGGATCAAAGTACCCAAAAGTGATACAATGCGATTTTCATCCCTTTGTCTGGCTTTTCCCCCTGCACTGAAGCAGTAACCATTGATGGTGGTGCATGAACTCTTGCGGGAGTAGAGAGCAAAACACTTCTAGGAGGTAGGCCAGTTGGTAATTTCTTGTGTCTAAACCTAAGAATGCATCCACAGGTCCTAATATTTCTACCAGGAAGATCTCTAACAGGGGTTTTCTCACTACTTATGAGACATACTTCCCTCTTAAAGGACTATGTATGATAACTATTGCAACATATATGGTACAAGAATTTGGCTTGTTGAACACAAAGATACTAAATTTTGTCATTATATTCTAGTTAACTCCTCAACAACAATGTAATTCATACTGTTTTAACCTTATGGTGTTTAAATTTTGTTGTGATGAAGTTTCTCATTAATTTATGTACAATAAACAATACATTTGATGTAGTGATATGAACTTCAATTTCCCAGTTCATTAATTTAAAAAAAAATACCAATCTGAGGGCATCTCAGATTTGATGATACTTTGATGATACAAAAACTAAACAAAAAATCATGCACAAAAACTTTTTGTATCTGCCCATTTCTTTCATAATGAAATTATGTTGCATGACTATCCATGAGCCTGAAACCTGAGCTGCATGCAAGTTTTGTCCAGTATAAAGTGAAAACATATCTACCATTACATTCAATATTCTTCAAACTGCTTCAAAAAAATCTTTTTTTTAAATCAAAATCCTTTTTAAAAGAAAGGACAGCTATTTCCCAGCCCAACGTCTTGCACCTGACCCAGGGGGAGACACAAGTTTTGGTCAGCTGTAAAGACTGGCAGAGTCACAGAGAATGCATCTGCTCCCCTAGAACCTTGTCTTTCCCCTCTCATGTTGGCACCCACTAGGATGCACTGTGGGTTTCATTGGCTGCAGGTTAATGGAACAGCATTGAGGCATTTTATCCTGTTGGTTGGGTGGCCAGCATGGTTTTTTCCCTTCACTTACAGCAAATGGCTTCGTGAGGCTCCTGCAGGATAGATGTATATGTGAGACAGACTGGCAGGTGCAGGGCCAGTTTAAAGGAACAGTTTTAAGTTCCATTAGCAACTTGAGGCATCTCAAGCCTGTCAAGCCTGCCCCTTTTAATACCATGGGACAGATGGGACAGAGGAAGGACCTCCACTCGTGGTTTGTCTGACTTACTCATGCAAAGCTATGAGCTTTGGAGTTGTGGGTGGGGCAGGCAATCTGAATGCCATCAGAAGCTATGGGTAGCACAACCCACAGGCCTTGTGCCAGAGAAATTCAAGCAGAAAAGACTGAGGTAAAAGCCAGAAAGCTCCTCTATCAGATTTGGATAAGGCCCCTATATGAGGAAAAGGGAGTTATTTCTGTTAGATTAGTTGACTGCTGCAGATCATATTTAACTAAGTTCTTGGGTGGGGGCTTCTGTTCAGCTTTATGAGTGGCTCTAAAGCGGGGTGCCAAAGGGCATTGCCTGTTTGCTGCCCATTTGGCAGCCACGTGGTGGTGCCTGGAGAAGTGTGGAGGGGGACTGTGTGTGGTCCTCCCACCTTCCCTCTTCCTAATTTGGATATTTGGGAGAACAGGGGAAGGTAGTGATTTTAGGATGTGTTGAAGGAGTGGTTGGATGTGAATTTATGAGAATTTACAGGCAAGATAGGGAGGGAGGGAGAGAGGATGTTGGACAGTAGTGGGAGGAAACAATAGATAAAGAATGGAAGATTAAGTTGGATATAGGAACTGAGGGGAAGGCTGGTATGGTATAGATGGAAGAGGTTCCCCACCCAGTGACAGATTTATTAATTTAATTTGATATGATTTTGGGAGACCCTGAGAAGCATCAGGGTTCCCCTACTAGTGTGGTTGTGGGAAGGGTGAGGTATGATGTTGGGGGCTGAGGTAGCCAAGAAAGGAGAAGGAGTGGTTAAGTATCTCACACCTATCCCTTCTTCTGGCTCCTCCCCCAGTCAGACAATGCCAGATAACCATATCAGACTACCCTTAGGCCTTGTGCTGCTGCTTTTAAATGCCAGGTCAGTGCAAAATAAAATTCCTCTGATATCTGATTTGACAATAGATGAGGGGGCTGACCTGGCTTGTAGTACTGAGACAAAGATTGAAGAGGTAGATAATGTCACTTCAGAGCTACGCCCACCTGGGTACTCAGTGCAACACTAATATTGGGCTGGGGGTTGGGGAGGAGATGTGGTAGTCATCTATAGGAATACTTTGCCACACACTAGGCTTCCTGTCCACTTAAAGAGGCCTTGAATATTTAAACCTGGTCTTGGTTCATCGAGGCATAGTAGGAATCCTACTAGTGTACTGCCCAACTTACTTCACAGCAGACTCCTTGCTGGAGCTGACAGAGGTGGTCTTGGAGACTCCCACATTGTCGGTTCTGGGCAACTTAAACACTGAGGTTACCTTGTCTGGAGTGGCTCAGGACTTCTTGGCCTCCATGACAATCATGGGGCAGTCTTAATATATCACTGACCCATGAAAAGTGTCATACTCTTGACCTGGTCTTTTCCACTGGATAGGAGGATAGTATCTGAAGGTGGATGTGATACTAAGCCCTTTATCATGGTCAGATCACTTCCTGGTGAAATTTAAATTGACAACCACTTCCCCCTTCTGTAAGGGTCGGGGACCTATTACATTGGTCTGCCCTAGGAATCTAATGGATCCTGATGATTTCCAGAGGGCTGCAGGGGATCTTCCAGCAGATATGGCTGGAATTTCTGTTGAAGCCTAGGTGGCTCTGTGGAATACAGATGTGGCCAGCTGGTTGACATGATCACCCCTAAATGCCCTCTCAGCTGCTTGGTATATGACTGAATTGCAGGCAATGAAGCAAGTGGGCAGACAGCTAGAGCACAGGTGGAGGAAAACCTGGTATGAACCTAACTGAACACAGCATAGAACTCATTATCAAGCCTATTCTGTGGCTGTGAAAGTGGCAAAGAGAAATTTCTATTCCGCCAGCATTGTGTCTTCGGAGTGCCACCCAGCAGAGCTGCTTTGAGTGGTTCATGGCTTACTTTGAATTGCCCCAAAAGAAGAACAACTAAAATCCTTAGTGACCCACTGTCACAAGTTTCTTCAGATTTGAGGATAAAATCACTCAGATTCATCATAAATTGGACTCTACATTTATTGCAGTCCATTAAGCAGAGGCATCCAGTGCACCATCTAGTTCTGTTCTACTAGATGAGTTTCAATTATTGAAGCCTGAGGATGTGGACAAGATACTTGGAGATGATTGCTCGACCACCTAACCACTTGCCCCTTGCCCTTCATGGCTGACCATCCAGGCCAAGAAGGGGGTGAGTGCCTGGATCCAGGAGATTAAAAATGCCTCATTGAAGAAGGGCCAGCTCCCAGCTCCTTTAAAGGAGGAGGTAATCAGGCCCCTCCTGAAGAAGGCTCCCCTGGATCCAGAGGATATCAATGACTATAGGTTTGTACCAAAATCTCCTTTTTGGGCAAGGTGCTTGAGCAAGCAGCTCCAGGAAACTGACCATCTTAATCCATTTCAGTCTCTCTTTTGGCTCTTGGTAGAGCAGTGGAGCATCAGAGGCTTGTGAGAGTGTGCAGAGTGTGGCCAGGGAAATGGTGAAGGCAATGTAAGGAGCTGGGTACAGGAGCGGAGAGGAAGGAGCAGTCGAGAGGAAGGGAGGCAGGGCCAGAAAGACCCAAGAAGAAGCAGAAGGGGTGGGGCCAGCAGCATTTGAGGCTTATAAAGCCACACTCTGTATCATCCCTTGTCAGCATTCCCTTAGCTGTGCCCAGGCTGCCTTGGGACTCTCTTCACCAGGTCATTATTTGTTTTTTTGTTTGTTTGCTTGCTTACTTGCTTGTTTGTTTTAATAATTGCTTGTAATTATTATGCTGTCTGAGAGAACTAGGTGAGTAAAGTTAGGGTAGTGTAAGACAGACAAGACAGGGGAAGAAGGTAGGGAATGCGAGGAGTGCCTTATTTCAGGCCAAGAGATGGCCATGGTGGGAATCACAGGTGTTACTGTCCACTGTAACACCTGTGACATGCTTGCATTTCTCCCTCAATAAAGGTTGGGATACACTTGCCCCAAGTGCAAGCCGGTGACCCTCCTACAGGAGGAGATGCAGAGTCTGAGGAAGAAGAGAGCTCTCCAGGCCACCCAGGAGCAGCCCCCACTCCAGAAAGAAGGTTGAGCATGGGACTCAGGGAAAAATAGCCAGGGAGATATGGAGGCATGTCACCTAGAGGAGGAGGCCAGCACAGCCTCCTCCGTCTCCTGGCACTGACCTAGAGCTGGGAAACAGGTTTTCTCTGCTTGGGGAGGCTGGGGCTGATGAGGACATTGGGGACCAACCTGTTCAGGATCCCCAGTCTGGGACCAGATGCAGCCAGGGGGTCAGTGCAGGAGAGGCGAGGGCCAAGGCAAGACCACCAGGAAGAGACCGTGGTGGGTGATCATTGTCAGGGACTCCCTGTGAAGCGACACTGAGGCGGTGGTGTGCCACCCTGACCTTGAGGCTAGGGAGGCTAGGGAGGTCTGTTACCTGCCAGGCGCATGCATCCAGCATATGACAGAGTAGAGCTTCTTTTCCCTTGGAGGGTCACAGGCTGCTTCTGATGATTCACGTGGGGATGAATGACACAGCCAAGCTGGAGGTGGGTGGGATCACTAGGGTCTTTGAAGCTCTGGGAAAGAAACTCAGGGACCTAAAGGGCCAAGTTCCTCTAGTTTGCTGGTCCAGGGATTTGGTCTGGGAAAGGAGGATTGCAGAGGTGAATAATGGACTTCTGGCAAGGTACAGGATTTACCTCATGAAGATGGGGAAAAGGTCCTTCAGAAATGTTCTAGCAAGGTTTATCTGGAAGACTTTAAAATGAGCCGAGATCAGCCCCCCCTCCACCCCGCCGAAACTTGTACTGATTGGACAAGTGAGGGGAGAGGACCAGGGGTTTGGGACCAGGTTATCAGAAGTACTGCAGGGCCTGGCAGGACTCCTACAAAGAGGGGGCTGGGGTCAAGGAAGATGGGAGGAAGGAAGAGGCCAGGGGCCCCAAAGAAAGGGATCTGTGGGAAGGAGCTGCCATGCCATGTATACTAATGCTAGGAACATGGGCAATAAACAGAAAGATCTTGAGGATCTCCTGGGAATAGGAGGGTATGACCTGGTGGGGATCATAGAAACCTGGGGGGATGAAAGGCAAGACCAGAATGTAAACATAGAGGAGTATATCCTGTTTAGAAAGGACAGGGAAGAAAATGGGAGGGGGGTAGTGCTATATCTCAGGGAGCGGATAGAGTTACAAGAGATAGAAGGTGGTACAGATGGGAATCTGGTAGTGGCAGTCTAAAACTAAAGGGTTTCAACAGGGGGAGTGTCCTGACAGTGAGGGTATGTTATCGCCATCCAAGTCAGGCTGAGATCCTGGACAATGCCCTGACAGACCAGATTGAAAGGATATCTCGGATGAGGGACATGGTAATTATAGCAGATTTCAATCTCCCAGACATTAGTTGGGAGACTCACTTGGCAGTGATGGCCAGGTTACATCACTTCCTAAACTCTATAAAGAGAGGTTTTTTTCATGCAGAGGGTCTGGGAAGTGATGAGGGGAAATCATTGGTTGGTTTTGACCAACAGGAGGAGCTAATAGATGGGGTGCAGATCAAGGGAACTCTGGATGTGAATGATCATTCTTTGCTTTGGGATCAGGGAAATGGGGACCAGCAGCAGGTCGAGTGAAGAGGAACTAAAGAGCCTCTTGATGCGGGTAAAGGGGGAGAGCGCAAAAGTTGGCTTGAAACTCAACATTAAGAAAACTAAGATCATGGCATCCGGTCCTCTCACTTCCTGGCAAATAGATGGGGAAGAAATGGAGGTAGTGAGAGATTTTATTTTCCTGGGCTCCAAGATCACCGCAGACGGGGACTGCAGCCAAGAAATTAAAAGACGCTTGCTTCTGGGGAGGAAAGCTATGGCAAATCTAGATAGCATACTAAAAAGCAGAGACATCACTCTGCCAACAAAAGTGCGTATAGTCAAGGCTATGGTTTTCCCAGTTGCAATGTATGGCTGTGAAAGCTGGACAATAAGGAAGGCTGAGAGCAAAAGGATTGAGGCCTTTGAGTTGTGGTGCTGGAGAAGACTCCTGCGAGTCCCTTGGACCGCAAGGCGATCAAACCGGTCAGTCCTAGAGGAGATCAACCCTGACTACTCTTTAGAAGGCCAGATAGTGAAGATGAAACTCAAATACTTTGGCCACCTAATGAGAAGGAAGGACTCCCTGGAGAAGAATCTAATGCTGGGAACAATAGATGGCAAAAGAAGAAGGGGACGGCCGAGGATGAGGTGGCTGGATGGAGTCACTGAGGTGGTTGGTGTGAGCTTGAGTGGACTCCGGGGGATGGTGGAGGACAGGAGGGCCTGGAGGAATGTTGTCCATGGGGTCGTGATGGGTCGGACACGACTTCGCGACTAACAACAACAACAACAAGCAGGTCGAGTACTAGAAGCTGAGACTTCATGAGGGCCAACATTGGTCAACTGACGGCCAGACTAGGGAAAGTCTCCTAGGAGAGGGTACTGGAAGGAAAGGGACTTCAGGAGGGGTGGATGGCACTCAAAAGGGAGCTCTTGGAGGTGCAAGCCTTGACGATATTGCTAGTAAGCAAGGCGAGGAGACAAAGGAAAGTGCCACCATGGATATGAAGAGAGGTGGTAAGAGGGATTAGACATAAGAGGAAACTTCGCAAGGCTAAGGCTGATTATGAGCTGAGACTTGCAAAGAATATCAGTAGCAACAAAAAGCTTCTATTAACATGTAAATAGCAAGAGGAGGGGGAGACATATGGTGGGATCACTTAATAAGGAAGAAGGAGATTTGGTGTCAAGGAACAGACACAGATGCTAAATGATTATTCTGCCTCTGTGTTTTCTCCAGAGCAGATCTACATGGGGGACTGGGTGAGGCCAGGGATTTAGGGGCACAGATTAGTGTCATCCCCCAGGAAGTTGAGGGTCTCCTCAGGACACTGAATGTTACAAAGGTGCTGGGTCCTGATGGGTTACAGCTGGGAGTTGGAGGGGGTACTATCATGCCTGTTGGCCTCCATTTTTGTGGCCTCATGGAGAATGAGTGAAGTTCCAGAGGACTAGAGGGTGGCATCACTTGGCCCATCACTGGTACATGGGGAATTACAGGCCGGTTAGTCTTACGTTCATTCTAGGAAAGACAATGGAAAGGCTCAGGGCAGTGAGAGATCTAGTAACCCTAGATAGGGAAGGGAGGATGGCAGTCATGCAACACAGCTTCTGCAAAAACAGATCTTGCCAGATGAACCTTGTAGAATTCAAGGTTCAAGGTGGTTTTGAAGGTTTCAAGGTGGTTAGACAGTGGGGACGCGGTGGATGTGGTTTACCTAGATTTCAGCAGGCCTTTGACATAGTGTCACATGATATTCTGGTTGAGAAATTAAGGAGTTTTGAGATAGACCAATGCACTGTTCAACATGGTTGATGGACCAAAAGCAGAGGGTAACTATTAGTGAAGAATCATCGTGATGGCAGCCAGTGACAAGTGGGGTCCCCCAAGGCTCCATGCTCGGATCCTGTTCAATCCTTTCATCAATGACCTAGAAGATGGAGTGACCAGTCTGCTGAAGAAATTTGCAGATGATACTAAAATTGAGCTGATGTCTGCAACTGAGAAGCGGGTACTCTGGATCCAGAAGGATCTATAGAGACTATGGAAGTGGGCAGGGGATAACAGGATGGTGTTCAATGTGGATAAGTGCAAGGTCTTGCACTTGGGGCATAGAAATGGGTGTCATAAGTACAGAATAGGGACAAGTGGCTGGAGAACAGCACTTGCGAAAGGGAACTTAGGGTACTGGTTGACTGCAGGCTAAACATGAGTCAGCAACATGACACGACAGTTACGAGGGTGAATGTGTTCCAGTTGAGCAAAGCTCAGGGAACCAAGGTTCAATTTGAATGCCAGGAAGTACTTTCTGACAGTTAGGACTATTAGGGTATGGAATGGGCTTCAACAGGAGGTGGCTGAAGCCCCATCGGTGAGAGCGTTCAATGATAGGCTATATATGCACATGGAAGGCATATCATAAGTGAAGCTGGCTGGAGCTGGGTGGCAAACTAGATTTCCCAGGAGGTCCTTTCTGACTCACTCTGTTTCTATGGTAGACTGTTTCTAGAAGGTGGTACTGGAAGATTATGGGTTGGCGCTGTGGCTTTTTTTGCCATGGAGTGCTCCAGGGATGCATACTTTTCCCCATGCCATTCAACATCTGTATGGAACTGCTGGGAGAGGTATTCTGGAGGTTTGGGTTGAAGTTTCATGATACTGAACTCTATCTCTTTTTTTTCATCTGATGCAGTTGTGGCTGTCTCGTTGCTGAACAAGGTGATGTCTGAGCGAGGTTTGCATTGAATGAGGGCCAATAAATTGAGACTTAATACAGAGAAAATGGAGGTCCTGTTGGTAGGTGGGTCCTTTGTCCATTTGGCTGACATCTGCCCTATTCTGGATGGGGTTGCACTACCCCTAAAAGACAGGGTTCAAGTTTTGGTAGTGCTTCTTGACCCACCTAACCCTAGAACATCAGGTGATCTCTGTAGGCAGGAGCACCTTTTATCAGCTTCTATCTGGACAGGCAAAACCTGGCAACAGTGATCCATGCCCTGGTAACATCTTGCTTGGGACTACTGCAATGTGCTCTACATGGGCTTGCCCATGAAAAAGGACCTGAAACTGCAACTGGTGCAGAATTGAGCTGCTTGCTTCCTAATGAGAACATCAAAGTATGAGCATATTACTCCAGTGTTTATACCACCTTCACTGGCTGCCAGTTCAGTTCTGGGCCTGCTTGGTGGTACTTACAATAATTTATAAGGCCCCAAATGGTTTAGGACCTGGATATCTAATGGAACACCTCCCAAATACACCTGCCTGGATTCTAAGGTCATTAGCAGACCTTCTTCAGGAGCATGCTGTGAAGGACATACAGAGGGTGACTACCCAGAGAAGGGCCTTTTCAGCTGCGGTGCCATGGTTATGGAAACAGATGCCCAGAGAGGTGCACCTGGCACCAAACTTATATATTTTTGGTGTCAGACCAAACCCTTTTTATTTTCACAGTATTTTAATTGTTTAAATTTTATATTCTTAGCTAATTTTATGACACTGCAGTTATTTGCTTGTTTAATATGCTTTGATTCCATTAATTTTATAATTATTTCTATTAGATATTTTTGCTTTTATACTTTGTTTTACTCTTATTAATGTGATTTCATTGGGTTTATCCTGTGATTGTTTACATGTGTATGGTAGTGTTTGTTAAGTTTGATTTTTTAAAATATATTGTAAATAGTCTTGAGGGTCTTTGACTAGGAATGGTATAGAAATGTTTTAAATAAATAAACAAATAAGTCCCTAGTCTTGAAAACCCCTGAAATGTGTGCCTTGTCTCTTCATTCTAGCCATATGGCATCCAATATGCCATAAGTCAAATTCACAGTGAGTAACCTGTAGTACATGTTTAGTACTTAATTCAAGTATCTTCTTCCTAGGATAGATTTGCCTTTACTGAGACATAAAGCAGACAGAGGCATCATTTGTGAACAGTGGGCATACTCAATAGCCACAGTGCCATGGTGGCACCCACATAGGTAACGGGCTAAACTACATTATAATGCATGCCTAGCAGAGTAGTGTAGTGGTTAGAGAGTGATACCAGGACTCAGGAGATGAAGATTCGCAGATTTCTTTGGCCAAGTGTTTGACTCTCAGCCCAACCTACCTTGCAGGGTGAGAATAAGATGAAGAGGAGAAGTATTGCATCCCCACAAGAGGAAAAAAGGATGGATTTATAATAAATAAATAGAAAACTTTACTTAAAACTCTGTGTCAGCAGTCGTGATTAATTAACATTTGTATATGTGTAGCCTTACTGTCTTACAAAGGCCATGAGATCCATCGTAGTAACCCTCAGGAATCATACTTCTCCAGAGAGCATATTAAACAGCAGGAGAAAGGTACTGCTGCTGTACCCATGGACATTTGGTTTGGAAGAAAATAAAATACATAAGTGTAGATTATATGTAGTAATTTGTTTTACATGCTGTTTGCTGCTTGCTTTTTCAGTTCTAGTTAGAGGAGGATAAAAAGGATACTGAATAAAATTTGCCTACAGAAGTAACTTTCTGATATATTCTAATCTTCATGAGGAATACCACTAGTCTTAGACATATACAGAGCGTGTACATTAAAGTTTGGAAGCTGATTTTGTTTATACAGAAAGATTAATCACTGGTTTACAGATGGGGCATAACAGCCAGACACTCTTACATTTTGACCCTTATGTGCTATTGTTTAGATCCAATTCTTGCCAGCTGTGAATTCCCCCAATATGGCAGATTTCCAATATGGTTAGCTCCTGCACAACAGTGCCATCAGGACTGGAAAAAATAGTGCCAAATGGAAGAGTACAGGGATGTACTGTTCAGTCTTCAACCAGTAACATTCCCTTGTGGTAATTGCAGCTCATTGACAAGGAGACGAACAGAACTTTTTTCTATAGCGGCAAGCTCTTTGCCATTAATTAATAGCAATAAATAGTAATAACACTACTACCAACTGGTAGTAAGCATTTTGTTAAATCAGAGACAATAGTGCAGAGTGCAACATTTCGCCAATTTTCACCATCTTACATTGCTGGTGAAATAGTTTCACACCGCAAGAATGTGGTTTCATGACTCTGTATGATCCAGTATTAAAACCATCTACAGGGTACAATTTCGATATTGGTGTTTAGGTTGGTTGGTTAGTTGGTTTTGGTACTGTCAGATAGCTGAAGCTTAAATAATAAACCATGCTTCTGAAAGATTATTTGTTCCTGAAAAAATGCAAATACTACATCTTCCACCAAAAGATACAGTCTTGCAAGCAGGGCATAAACTCAACCACACTATTACAAATGCCGTTAAACATGAGCTTGCTGCTGCTTTTAAGCTTCAATGCTTTTCTTACTTACCTATCTGTAAACCTCAATAAAAGCAGTGAGACCTCTCTCTCGCTCTCTGTGTGTGTGCGCGCGTGCATGCATATTGTAATAATAATGTACTAGTGGTTACCCAGCATGGTGTAGTGAATAGAGTTTTGATACTGCAGAAATCTGGAGCAAATCACTGCAAAAGTCTCACAAAGTAACCTTAGGCCAACTTCCCTTAGACTAACCCACTGAACAGTGTTGTTATAAGAATAAAATGAGAAAAAGTCATTTCTCATTTCCACATCCATGGTCAATTGAAAAAGATGTGAGACATAAGCAAACCAAAATAGCAAAGCAAACCAGAACTAAGCACTTCTCACTCAAAAGTGATTCCAAACAGTTCTCAGTTCATGCACACACAGAGCCCTGAACCCTGCATCCTAATCATATATATTTGCTCACATGTTCCTCATTTCCATTGCAAGTACACCTACACCACCCTTGTCCTTATTTACAAATGCAAATACCAAATGTGTATCCAAATCACCCTCCTGGCAAATCCTTCCTGGGAATTGGAACAATAATGACATGATGAACATTAATTTATTCCAAGCAGCCAAAGGCTTCTAATATTACCTGAACAATGCTGTTTACTGCTGTTTGCTACCATGTCACAGATATAACTTGAGATGGCAGGTTGCCTACCTATAACTTTTGTTCTTTGGGCACTCATCTGTTCATTCACACACATGGACTCTGTGTGCATGCATGCAGCTCATCTGGAAAGTTTCTAGAGCTGCTTTATTAGTATTTGGTGGAAACCTGACCGCTGGGCACACTCAGTGTGTGTGTGGGGGAGGTGGGAGCTCCCACCAAGACCTCAGTTCTATATGAGACAGACATCTGACTGTTTCTCTGCAACAATGGTGAGGGAGAAATACTGAGCACAATGTCAAAAAAGATCAACACTAGTGGGGATGGTGGGTGGGTATTTGTGAATGCACAGATGACCGCTTGAAGAACAAAAGTTACAGGTAGGGAACCTGCCTTTCTCCTTCATGGTCTATGTGCATCACACATATGGGTGGCTGGTAAGCTTACTTCTCAGAGGACACTCAAGAAAGTCACTCACTCAACAAAACAGAGAAGAGAGAACAGCCCTACCAAAGGTACAGTCAGCTCTGGTTTGAACATCCAGACAAAGGAAGGTTGATGGGTTTGACCATTTCACAGCTTTGCAGAGATCTGTAAAAACACTTCTGCACAGAGGTCACTGTAGCTCTGGTGGAATGAGCTCTGATTGGTCCTGATGATTGGAGACCAGAAAGATTGTATGCCAGGAGAGAGTTTGAAAAATCAATTTGGCCAGTCTTTGTAATGAAATGAGAGAGCCCTTATGCACACTACCATAGGCCATGACTCGTCTTTGGGATTGCCTTATAGAGTAAATTCCATTTGCAGGAGTAGTAGAATGGCACGGAGCTAGACCATGTTGAAGTATTTGGATTTGATAAAATGGTTGACACCCCTGAGGTTGAGGATGAACAAAGGCTGCCATCTTTCTTTGGGACTGTTAAATATCGGGAATAAAAACAAGAAGCATCACAGCAAGATGCTCCTTCAATGGCCCATTTCTAGAACTGGAAGGAAAAGGGGCAGTAGTTTTCAATGGTACCAGTGCAGTAAATTCCATTCTATATCCTTGGAGGATGATGGAGCGCACCCATTTGTCTGAGTTGATCTCAGTCCATGAATCAAAAAATGGTTGAAGTCTGTGACAGAATGCAGGATGAGAGAGGAATGAACAAAGTGGGAAGGGAATCTGTTTTCCTTTGGATGTTGGCAACCCTGCTGTTTATTGAGATTGGAATGCCTGCTCTGGGAGGTAGGTTGGTGCCTGGGAGGGATAGTGCCTTGAGACCTAGGCTGAAATTGAACTGGTGAATGGTGCCACTTATAAGGGGCATAGGGCCTGGAAAGTGGAATTTGGTTAAGTCTCATTCAGCAAGCAGTGTTCCTGGCCTTTTGGACAGCATCCATTCTGTTATCTGTTCCTTCACTGAAGAAGCCGGCACCACTGAAGGGCATATCTTTAATTCTGGCTTTCTCCCTTCCATAGATAAACCTGAGGAATGGAGTCAGGTGAAGTAACAGAGGCCTATGGTACCTGTCATGTTTCTGGCACCACATTTGGCTTGATGTTTTGCCATGTGAATTTCCTGTTGGGTGAACTGAGTAGCCTTGGTAGTGATTTCATTAGCCAGGTTTTGTGCCTCTTTAGGGAGGGATGAGCAAAGTGATGATCTCTGGTCCCATTACATGAGACATTATCTGGCCATGGTGGCCTGTTAGTTGGCCATCTTGATGGAAAGCATGGTGAATGAATAGAAGTGGCACCCCATGGCATCAAGATGGTTGCTCTCTCTATCAGATGGGATGGAGCGCTCTCTAGGGGATGGTCCTTGCACGGACTCTATGATAACAGAATTTAGACACAGATGTTGGAAAAGGAATTCAGCATCCCTTTACATATTCTCGAGTCTGTAAGGAGATGGGCCCACAGGCATGGGAGATTTCCATTCCAGGTAGATGACATCAAGTAAGGTTGGTGCCAGAGGTATACTGACTGGTCCTGTGCTGTCTGCATAGATTGCCTTAAAGACCAGGTCTTTTACTGTGCCTGAATCTCAGTGAAGGTTGAGCCTGAGACTGCGCCATTCTGAGAATTTGATTAGAAAAATGTCTTGACTTCAAGGACATGCAGAAGGTTGAATGATTGTTGAGTCAACCCAGATGGGCAACTGGAGAATTGGAAAGAAAAAGAATCAGAAGTTGAGGTATTTGGTTCCAAATCTGAGTGTGTAGGACTAGGTAGAGTCACATGAATACGATCAGACTTTGATCTTGGTAGTCTGGAGTGGGACAATGGGAATATTGAGCCATTGTATGTCTTGGCTCCCATGATGGGTCAGGCAGTGGTTCATGAGCTGAGGAATCTGTGTGAGTGGAAAAACTGCCAGATCTAGTCAGGCTCCAACATGGTCAGTCATATCTGCATTCAAATGATGTCCAGCATTCCTTACAGAAATCAGCCTCATAATCCCTTCTGTAAGGTGGGGTAGGCCAGTGAGGTTCACTCTCTCTTTCAGTGAGTGGGATCTGTAATGGCGTATATCATGTTCAGGAGGTTGGTGCATAACCTGAATGGGTGAAGATCGGTCATCATGCCTTGAACCCAGGGTGAGTTGGCATATTTGGGAGAATGGTCTTAGATCTTGCCCCGAGAAGGACGTGCTTGGAAGGACTGATTGGAAGGGCTGATTCAGGTTGGAAGGGCTGATTCAGGAGCTTGAGGACCAGTGTCAGGACCAGAGAGAGCAAATAGATGGGTCTGCTTCTGGTGCCATGTCTCTACTATACGGGAGGCCAGTAGGGGGTGGAATGTCACAGTGTCTTTTGAAGCATTTGCCATTTTTTTGATCTGTTGCCAAACTGTATGTTTTTGCCTTTTTCAGCAGCTTTTTAAGCTTTAGCTTTTTTACAGGGCTTAGGTCAGTCTGGGCAGCAACAGAGGTCTGGCAGAGGGGCGTGTGCTGCTGATCCTGAAGTGGATGGCTGAGGGCAGTTACCCCCATGTAGGGCTCTGCTCTGGAGCTCAGCTTTGAAGCGGTCAACTTGATGCTTTCTGACCTGTTTGGTGAAGGCCTGGCTGGGGCAGCAGGAGTCACCAACATGAGTCTCATTGAGACAAAACAGTCAGAGCAAGTGGCTGTTGGCAGGGGCAGTCTGCTGCCACATTGGGCATGGTTGTGAAATGGAGCCTTAAGCACCATCATGATGAGCAAAGGGCAAGAGGCAAAGTGGAGGGTCACGGAGAAAAGGATAAAGCGGGAAAAGTAATGTTTTTCTTTTTTCTAAGAGAAGCTTGAAGAGATGAGTAAAGAATGTGGAGATTATGAGGAATCAGGAGATGATTGTGGATAAAAAACAAGAGATCAGAGTAAGAACTTCTTGATGTGTTTATGATGGCCATCAAAGAAGAATTGAGGTCTTGGTGGGAGCTGCTTCCCACATGTTGGGCATACCTAGGGGCTGGGCTCCCATCAATTACTAATCAGCTTTGGAAACTTCCCAAATGAGTCCCATGCATGCATGCACAGCCCGTATGTGTGGTGCACAGAGACCATGAAGGAGAACCTTTAATCCTCTGAGCACATCACTAAAACTTGCTCCCTCCACTCTTCCTCCTGCATCTTAAAACAATGAAGCAGTGAGGTCAGAAACTTTTGCAGTGAAGCATCAAAAAAGGGAAACATCATTCTTGAGACAAGAATGGCTTACAGGTTTGTTGCTTATTGTGTTGTGACAGAAGCAGTGAAGCAAGGGGAAAACCTTGGGTGGCAGACCAACCATATCCAAAGGAGTGTCTGTGTTAATCTCTTGCCCAGCCATTGATTGAGAGAGTGTTAGGTCAAGCTAGAGTTACAGGACCTGAGACAGCATTGGTTTGGTAAGGTATACAGCCAAAATGAGGCCTTGTATCCTGCCTTTTCAGGCTCCATACCTTTGCTAATAGTGGAGAACTTTAAAGATAGTTCTCTGGCCTGAAGAAGGCTATTGCTATTACTTCATCCTTTCTCAGTTGCCCCCTCCACCTTGTGCAATGTCTGTGCAGATGAGCAGCTATGCAGAACATCAAGCCCTGGTGAAAGGTGTACTGGTTTTCAGGGTACACTGTCTCTGGGAGTGCAATTTCACTGGTTTCTGATCCAATGGATTACTTGAGCTCCATGTTGGGGCATGATTCTAGGTGTGTGTGGTAGTCCTCTGAGTTGGCTCCTCTCTCTTAGCAGTGTTACGCTGCTATTCAGGGTTGAAAGCACAAAACAAGCTAACTTTTGTTGATGATTGTTAAAATGCCAGCATTTGCTTTATCTGAAATTTGCACAGGATATAATGGCTGTGTACACATGCAACACTAAACTATTATTGTTCAGTAACGTCCTTAAGCCTCACTTTCAGTAAGACTGAAAACTTTTGGTTCTGTGATTAATTGTAATGTCCAAGCCCAGACAAAATGTATTGCACTTATTGAAATAGGCCAACTTCCAACCATGGTTAATTAACCTGTTTTGTTTAAATAAATTATAGTTAACAATTGCCTTATGTCCTGGTTCGAGCATAAAAAGAAACCATTTTAATTGAAATCAGAATCTACCCCTGGGGCAGGAGAAGAAGTGTAGAGAGCAGACAAGCCTGAAGCTTGTGCATTGTAATGGTTAATCAAGTTTAGCATGACATGCAAACCAGGCTTACTCTCTGGGCTGTTTCAGCCCTGCATGCATGCAACCTTGACTGCAAGCAGTTTTGCGGTTTGAACTGATTTCACAGATGACCACTATGCTCAGTGTAATATGAGATGATATGATCAAGCTTCAAACTTGCTTGATTTGTATCCAGATGATAAATATCCATATGTCAACAGCTCCCTTTTACCAGCCTGTTTCTTTGGTATATTGTATTTCTCCTGTTCTCTGTGTATGCTATGCTATAATTGGGACCATATGAGTTAAATGAATTTGTGTGTTTATGAAGGTCAATTAATTTATTGTGCATGGTATGTTTGTCTTGCCTTAAGTTGGGATGCTTTACATTTTGCTGTAATCCTGTATACCCTTACCTAGAGATTAGCCTCAAGGAAGGCAATATATTTTACTTCTGAGTAGAAAGATGTAAGATTTCAGTGCATTTATTATATCACTTAGATCTTAAAACAACCTAAGATTTGTGAAAGTTATTTGATAAACTTTAGAGTGATTGTAATATTTTGAATATTATCTTATTTTTTGAAGTACACAGTAATTTTGAGGGAACGTTTAATGTGTTAGGAATAGATTTTGGGTTTTAGAATCTATCTAGAAGAAACCAGCATTCATTGAATTTTTTCCATTTTGCTCTGATACTAATTTATTAATTGAAAGGATAAAGTATGATGTCTTTCCTGCCTTTCTTTTATTTGCACTTTTTACCAAATTTATATAAGCTTTAAAAATAATATTGGAAATATTTTATTGTTTTTATTATTAATCTGGCAGTGTGATAGAACAAAATAAGTTTGTATATTCTCTAAACTAGGATTTTAGACCTTCAGACTTGTTTATACCATTACAAGCTCCAAAAGAATAAAATGGAGGTGGAAGCCTCCTAGTATACATTTGAAGCCCATAAGGAAAAATCCTGTTTTCCCTTTTCAAGATGTTCTGTTCACCCTGTTTCTTTCACACACCCAAGAAAACCAGGTGGTTGCTTTACTATCAGATAAATTTCTTGTTTTAAAAGGTTCTTCCCTGAAGCTAGTCTCAGGAGATATTTTAAGAGTAGAATTATCAAAATAACTAAATGTGCTTGAAGCAAATGTTTCCAACTTGCTGCTTTATCACAATTTTTAGAACTTCACCTCCATTTGATAAGAGTTTCTGTATTATTATTGCTGTTGTTGTTATTTAACTTCCATACTGCCCAACAGTTGGAGCTCTTTGCATGGTTTACAGTATAATCCACTTATGAATCCACTTGGTCACACTATGTTTTTGCATAAGTTTATTAATTTCTAAAATGTATGCTCTGTGCTCTAAAATGTTCATCAGCCAGTGCCACATGCATATACTAATTTCATGCAGTCAACAGTATAGTAAACAACACAACACAAATCAACTATTAGGTTCACAATACTCATACTGGAATTATACATGTTTGCACTGAAATGTCAATGTGCAACAGTTGTTGAATTAACCAATTTAAGGTGTTGGTTATGACCTATAAAGCCCTAAACGGCTTGGGACCTGGATATCTAAAGGAACGCTTGTGTCCATATATGCCCTCCCACCCCTTGAGATCAGCAACAGATGCCCTCCTCTGGGAACCCTCTGTGAATGACATTGGGAGGGTGAGTACCCAGAGGAGGGCTTTCTCTGCGGTGGCGCCCCATCTATGGAATGAGCTCCCCAGAGAGGTCCGCCTGGCGCCGTCATTATTTGTTTTTTGGCACCAGGCCAAGACCTTTTTATTTAAAACTTATTTTAATTGTTAAATTAGTTGTATTTATTGGATTTTAATTTTTTTAGCCAAGATGCACCGGGGGTGGGGGTTTAAGAAAAAAATTTTTTATTGTTCTATTGTTTATTTATTTGCATATCTGTATATTTTGCTTTGTTGTAAGCCACCCCAAGGCTTTGTTGTGATGGGGAGGCATTAAAATGTTTTAAATAAATAAATAAATGTCAAGATGTATCACATCAAAAAGAAATGTAAGTCATTAGAGTCAAAATCATTTGTCTCTAATGAGGTATATGTATGAATGCATGTATGTGTATTCTGGTGATTTTCAAATGGGCCTATTTCCAGATGAATGCCCTCCTACATGAATCTCTAGGAAGAACATATGCCCACATGAGGAATGTGTCATCTCATTATGTCTGTTTCTGAAACCTCTGACCTGATTAGTTCAGGATGGACAATTTGCTTCTTTCTTTCAGATATTGAAAGAACTGGACATGTTTAGCCTGAAGAAGAGAAAACTGAGGGGAGATATGATAGCACTTTATAAATACCTGAAAGGTTGTCACAAAGAGGAAGGCCAGGATCTCTTCTTGATCATCCCATAGGGCAGGACACAGAATAACAGGATATGAGGAAGCCAGGTTCTGGCTAAACATCAGGAAGAACTTCCTGACTGTTAGAACCATATGACCATGGAACCAATTAATTAGGGAGGTTGTGACCTCTCTCACACTTGAAGCATTCCAGATGCAACTGGACAGCCATCTGAGAGGGATGCTTTAACTTGGAGTCCTGCACTGAGCAAGGGGTTGGACTCAACTCTGAGTTGGACTCTGGCCCCTTCCAACTCTTCTATTCTATGATTCTGAACTTCTAGATATTTCCAGTAGCACAGGTTTTGTGCCTGACTTGATATTTTAAATTGGAAAAATATTCAGCTTGTAGATGTCCATCAATTATTTTTTTTAAATGGAGGGGTGTGTGTGTTTAATCCCTAAGGAATAGTTTATTTGATAGGGATAATTTAGATTTAGGGAAACTCCTTTCTAGCCCTATCAATTATTTTATGTTTGTTATATTCTATATTTGTTATAGGTCTAAATATATCCAAACCCTGAAAGCCATTGCTTTAGAAATTACATGAGATCATACTATTCTGTTGTATGAAATAAATATATGCTTTTGTGATCCAAGACTTCTTTCAGTTCTAGTTGTGCTGCATTCCACCAAAACTATGTAGTGCTAAATATTCAGAGTATGTTTTGAATCCCTTGCAGCTGAATTTCAGTTTGATTCAGCTGGGGTAGGTTTGTACCTCATTTGAAAAATGTAAGGTAGTGTCTTTTTAATGAAAAGCAATCTGTTTAGTAAGAATATTTGCAGTTGGAGTTTGCTCCCTCTATAAATTTTCACATCTTGTATCAATGACAGCAAGTGGTTATGTTGATTCCTCACACTATTTTATAGTTCTTTATCCTAATTTTTATGAGCAGTTTAACTGGAATACATTCCAGTAAGACCACAAAACCTAGTAATGAATCTGAGGATGAACAACAAAAACACTGAACACCTTAAAACATTTTTGTAAGATTCTTCAGGTATCAGATAATAACACCATTGTGAAACCAGCACATCTTGAAAAGCTGTTAATTAATATGTGTCCATTAAAAATAGGAATGTATAAAGAAATACAAAGAATACATCCAATTTGTGGAAAGGCATTCTGGACTGTGTGTTCAGTTTAAAATTTCATGTATGAAACTTTAAGAAGAAATGCTTAGAAAATAGCTATTATTTCTTTTAATGCAAGAATTAAAGTCTAACAAGCATTAGGCAAAATTGCAGGTTATATTTTGTGCTGCTACATTTGATATCAAAGTCTTATACTGCAATGCAATGCCAATTTTTAAAAAGATCTAAGTATTTGTGTGTGTGAAGGGGTGGGGTCTCTTCTGTTATTCACCAGTAACAAAATACTATTTCTTATTGAGAGTCAAAGTTTAATGTTTTTCTGTTTTGTCTGAAAAAAATCTGCAATTACACAAAAAATGATACAGAGATCCAGCTCACCTTGAAGTCCATTTCCATTTGCACTGGTGCAAGATGGTGGAGGAGAAGCTTGGGGCCTGACAACAGGAGCAAAGGCGCTCTTTTGTTTCACTGCAGAGATGACATTGGCAGGTGAGAATGAGAAAATGCCGTGTGTACTGCTACAGTTTGAAGGGAGGGTGACCGAAGAGGCTGCCATGGTAGGGCTTGACGGTACTACTGTAATAAAGCAAAAATAATCAGGACTCATAGTGTGGATTTTTATGGCAAACATGGAAGGGAGAAAAAGAGATTGATAGGGCCTTCCCTCTTATAATAGTGAAAATATATGGAAAAAATAAAATGCTTTGGCTTGCCACGCTCTGGATAACAGGCAAACTCTTTAGTGTTGGACTTAAGTTGCAAATTGAGCAGTCCAATCTGGTAGTTATTTTTTTTTTCTCTTTTAATCAAGAAATTGGCATATGCCAATATATTTGTCATGTTCTTTTTCTTTTCTTTTTTTTAATGTCCAGCCTCCAGAGTCACCCCTCCTTTTATCCAGTAGCTCATATTGTAGAAAATCAAAACAAAGTAACATTTTATTACAAACAGAAATATATATATATTTAGTGAAAACATGTGACAGAAACAAACACTTACTGCCATAAGGGGAGTTAGCTGAGGAGCCATTCAGAAATCCGGGGGAACCAGGTACACCAAGATTGGGCATGCCTGCATTGCCATATCCATTCATGCTATTGCTGACGGTGTTGTAGTTGGACTGCTGAGGAGTACTGCTTGGAACATATCCTCGTGGGGAAACACTGCTTGTGTTGCGACTGTAACCTACTGTGTTACATGGAGAAAGCCCATCCCAAGAAAATGATTAATATTTCAGGGAGTGAAGGGTTTCCCTGTCGCATCATACATTACACACTTTTAATTGATTGCACAGCTTTGGTCTAAGTTGTCCGCTACTGCCCTGTCATCCTTTTTCAGTTCAAGATAACCTTATCAAGCCAACCCTACTTAAATCATCTATGATGATTCTGTGTTGGCTCTCCTCCTAGTAGAGAAAGACAGCCAAGAAAGCTCCCTTAAATCAAATTGTATCAATTTCCTTCACATTTGTCTTTAGCAGTAATTATCAATCCTGAGTTGCACCAACATGCTGAATGAAGTTTCAGCCTTTTCAGAACTTTAAATGCCAAAGGCGGCCGAGAAGGGAAGTGGGACTCCAGTGATTTTACTCTAAAAGGCTGGATTGGTTTCCATCTTCATTTTTATGAGAGACATTTTTACACTAAAGGTGAACATGTTCTTTCACAAGATACTTAAACATTAGTGAAACTGATCCTGCTCCAAACTAAAGAACAGCTTTCTGACATCAGTACAGCATAAGCAAGTTTGTCACACATATTTTGTAAAAAAATGATTATCGAGAAAAGAATGCACTGTTCGATTTAAAGAACATTATAGCACTATCTGAACCATGATAGGAATGGAATCCTGTGATCAGTGGAACTTAATACTTTTTAAGTGTATTTAGGACTACAGCATCATTCACAATGAACTGGATTTACTAATTTAAACAGATTTTAGTACAACTAGGTTGTCCTAGAAGTTGCACCTGGATGAACACTAAACCATAGTCTAATGCAAGAATAAGGAACTGCTAGACTACTGGTGCACTTATGTGACCTAGCCCTGCCCCCTCTGTCATGGAGGGAACACTTTTATCTCCAATCAGCAGGTGATCAGAGATAAATGTTCCTTGTTGTTCAGCACTGGAAAAGGTGTTTGGCAAGTGAAAATACTTATCTGATCACTGCTTATCAAAGAGAAGAGCTTTTTCTTACAGGGCAGAGATGGCAGGGCCAGTCAAGTAAGCTGCTGAGTTATTTGGGCCTGTCTTCTAAGCCTTGTCCTACTTATTTGAGTAGACTTGCTGTCCAAGTTGTTCCATTCTGACTGCTAGAATATGGGCCTGAGAACTAGTCCAAAACAGGAAGGAACCCTCAGGCCAAAACCAGTTCCCCACCCCTGGTTTAGCACTGCAAGAACAAACCTAGCCTCCGTGCAAGGCTTATGTATTCCTTTTTCATTTCCTCCAATATAGCTGTGATGAAGACATCACAATCTCTCATTAACTATGACTTAAAATGGCTTGTTTTTACTAACCACAGTTAAGACTAAACACTTTGTCTTAGTCCAGACAATGAAACAAGTAAAAACCTCCAAATTTCTTCTCCCAAGTTGGAGGGCATGACCCCAGGGGAGGCTAGTCTTATTTTCTTAGTATTGTATTATGATTTAGTGTTACATTTGAGCCAGTCCAAAATATTTATTCTTTCAGGATCAGTCAGTTTTATTATGAGCATTAATATAGAAGAACATATTTACCACGTTTAAATCATTTTCATTAATATCTAACTTTGTTTTTCATTTAATTATCAAGTTTCTGTAACAATTCTAATATTACTACTACCCACAATCAGTTAACACATATTGTATTGAAATATTAATGTTCAATTGATGATTGTCATTCATGTTCGTTGTGATCCAGCAACCGAGTCCACCCACAAACTTTGCATCTGTGCTAATTTTTGCTGTCTTTCCAATTAAGAATTCATCACCCAAATAGTATGTGGTCCAACAGATAGGGACTGGCAGTGGCTTGTCAACTGGAAGTGCAACAAAATTCAAAAGTGCATGTGTATGAGGGTCTTTACCAGGTAAGAATATTGACTTTCCATTTGCACTTCTGTGAATTTACAAATTTAGCTATTGTTAGCTTTGGTGTTTAATTACTTTTTTAAATCAGTTATGAGGGAGTATATGACTACTCCACTGCATTACTGAATGTATGAAGGAAGGTAGTGGAATACAGTGATAAACTTATCCAATATCTTGGATGCATAGCTCTTAAAATTAAAATTAATTCTTCACATACCTTGGTCATTAGCTTGTGATGTTTCTGAAACATTAACTGCTAGCTGGCTGCTAAATGAATTTACTCCCATCATGCCTGTATGAGCTGGAGTGTTGGCAAGTGTAGGAATCTGATTGTGATTGCGTGGCACACTGTATAATGCTTCTGCAATATCAGCTGCTCGCTTCAGGATTATTTCCTACAAAATGGTAAAAGAATTAATTTGTAATATGTGGTATAATTTACTTCTATTACCACATATCTGAATTTGGAATCAGGTAATAATATATGGTGCAGGTTAACCTAAGATTATAGTAGCATGGATGTGTGTGTTCTGATTAAAGTTGTATCTTTGCAAAGTATTGCACCTATTCATGAAAACCTTACCTGTGGTAAATCTTGGGAGATAATAATACAAATATTCTGTCCAACACTTCTACTAGGGTGACATTTGTAAAACTGTATGTCATTTGTGAGGCATTGCAGAGTTTTTTCCACTAGTTTGTAATATGCAATGCCTATTTATCTATTTAGCAGTTTTACTTCCTGTTAGTCACAAATCTCTTGGCCCAAATCCAAGATTATTCTTCTCTTAATAACTGTCTATGTTTTTGCGATGTATATTTGCCATTTTTGATAGGAAAACTAGCTTTGAGAAGAAAATGATAAATTAGCCTGAATTTCCCACTATAGTATTGTATCATATCAGACTACCTGTAAGATGGCTGATCGAACTATGCTTTTCATTGCAAGAATGTGTTGAAATCTGTCAGGTTTGCAAAGAGGAGATACCAGTTTTCTACACTGTGTTTATATAAGTAAATATGTATGTGAAAAAAGGTAACTTAAAAGGACTTACTTGGTTGTTGTGGGGCATACCATACAGGGCTTCAACAAGGTCAGCTGCTCTTTTAAGTAATACTTCCTATGGAGAATAAAGGAATGGTTTTTATTTAATCTGAACTGGTTAGAAGAAAAGCAATGAAAATGCAAACATAACTAACACTTAAATACACTATGGTATTCTAAATACCTGATAAAGTAGGTAAAGTACAATAGACTGATGCTATTATCAGAGGACTTACAAAGACAGGAAGGCATTTTGTTTTGGAGAAAAATAGTGTTTGTGGTTTCAAGTC
>JAIXND010000756.1:35226017-35228517 GCA_023646645.1 Varanus salvator macromaculatus | reverse complement strand
ACTTATCTTGGTGTAAAATTTTGGTCTGTTGGTACTTGAATATCCAGGAACAAACACCCTTTCCTGCAACTGAGACTCTCATGAGAAGCTGTGCAGAGCCCTTTCAAAATATGCCTGGGAAGGGGAAATGTATGTGTCTCTCTGTATATGGAGAGACTGAATCTGTTGCCAAATACCTGATTGGCATGAATAGGTTTTGTTTTGTTTTTTAAAGGGCTTGCAGGGAAAACAGGAAACAGTACTGGAATTTTAGTAGTACAGCTGGATCACAAAAGGAGACATGCATGCAAGGTATGTTTGCACTCATACTTCCCCATCCATCCATTATTAAATACGTGGAAACCTTTTTCCACATGTGCAGTACTCCCAAAGAGGATCAGGCTCTGTAATTCTGAATACCCAACATTTTTTTTTTTTAATCGTGCAGTGTGTCTTCACTTAATATAAGAATGACACCTCTGATATGAATTGTTGTATATTCACAAATTAAAAGAGGGGCCAACCGATATTGCTTACATTCATGCTGAGCAGTAAAAGGGTAATGTCTCAAAGGTTTTTATTGTGTTAATAAAACTCGGGGGTGGTCAAGACTTGTGTACACAAGAAGAGCATATAAAATAATCAGCCGTGATGATATGAATGCATTTTATTTGTTTTCAAGATTGCCTTGAAAAATCAGGGATTGTAGTAAAAGGGGAGGAAAGACAAAACTATATCAAAGAAAAGTGGAAAATTATAAGCATGACTTATCTTTAATGTTTTACATCAAAATGAAATTTCTGTGATATGTCATGTGCATAAACAACACAGGCAGCTTTTGTCTTTGCTGAATTTAAATGAAAAGTCCCTCTAGATATTAATATGTGGACTTCATTTGTTAGCCTGCTAAGTCAGGGACTTATAACAAAAGCTTTGTAAACAAAAGATTAAACTGAATCGAGCTTTAGAAAATGAAAGGAAAACAAGAGTCAAATAATCACAGATCAGAGTGGGACTGCTTAGATTGAAATCACTACAAGCTACTGGAGTGGAAAATGTTTAATTGAACTATTTCATTACGCAGGAAGTTTTATGTCCCTTTTGTAGAATCCAAAATATTTGTATCAGAAAATCCATTCCTTTCTTCTTAAAAAAAAAAAAAAACCTAAATAAAACAAACCTACCCAGCAGATACTGTTATGTATACACTTAAAGTTTTGGCAGCATGCATGCAAGAAATTGTTAAATGATTAGCAAGAGATGTTTCTATTGCAGCAGTATATATACATTCTTATATACTTATCACCTTTCCTACTTTCTTATTTTGATAATGTTCAGTAATGAGAACCAGTGTGATATGGAGACTAGACTGATGGGCTGGAACTAGTGAAATTCTGTTTCTAGTTCCATTTGGTCATGAACCTCAGTGGGTGGTTTTGGACCTGTCACAGATTCCCAATCTAACCCACTTCACTGGGTTGTTCTGGGGATAATGTAAGCCACCCAGGGTTCCTTGCAGAAAAAAAGGTGAAGCATAAATAAAATAATATAATGAAATTTAATTATTAGAAATACATTTAGGGATCCAACAATAAATTGAAACCTTTAGCTCTTTACTAACCTTTGGTAACCGTTCAGGATCACCTGGGTGCCGTGGAATGACTTTCTGCAACCTCTGGAATCCATAATCTATTGTTGGTTCATTAAGGGCTGAAAAGTATTCAGAATTATGTTTTAGTCTGTTAGCTGGTAGCAAACATACGCAAGGAAAGGCCTAATACTTATTCACTAAACTTATGTTTAACAAATTATCATGAATGGATTTTTTGTAACTCATATTCCTCTGTGCACTTTTGTTTTTTGTTTTATGCACACATGCTATTATTATTTCTCTTCATAACTGGGGATGCGTGCCATGCGGGAAGTCAGTGGGTTATTCAGTATGTTGCAAAAATTGGTTGGAGAAGTAACAAAGTTACAGGTCTTGAGGCCATATATAGCAATCACTAGAGTCATGATATGATGTCTGCATCTTGTGCTACTTCTATACTGGCTGTGGATTTATGGGAAACTGGCAATTATGACATATGTCCAGCTATTGCTAGCCTCAGATTTATCCCTGTGGTCCTTTTTTGTCTAGCATATTGCCTGAGCACAAACCAGGCAGGAGGAGCACTTAATCTTGCAAAGCTTTAATAATCTGTGAATGGCTGACTACAAACTGATGTAGAGCACTATCATTCTACAGCTGCAATCCACTAGCCTCACAAAATTGCAGGCCACAAATAGTAATTAATCTTTTTATCCCTCAAATTGTAATTTTGACTATGAACTGTGCTTGGTCATAAATCAGCAGCACATGCTGCTGTGTACAGTGAATGAATCATGAATCTGACTCAGTTAGACTGCACACATTGTGTTTAACAAGCTTTATAAGAAGTCATAGGGCTTTATTATAGCTCTGCCTGACTCAAACAAAAACTGAGCCCGGAGGCCCAAGGACTACAGTTAAGATGAAAAT
>JAIXND010000756.1:35201017-35221017 GCA_023646645.1 Varanus salvator macromaculatus | reverse complement strand
TCAGAACACCTTCATCATCTCACTTCAGAAACATTATACAAAGTCTGCAAATGCCAGTTTTCTTCGGTTTTAAAATGATGCTAAGTTCACCACTTTATCATCAACTGTCTCTACCAAGTGCATTTCATCTATAAGAAATTCAGATGCCTGGGAAATTAAAATTTCAAAGATCTGCTGCAAAAAAAAAAAAAATCAATGGCTAGAGATCAATGCTCATAGAAATTTCATGAACTTTGAACTGATATGGGCATGATGATGAGAAGTGGTTGGGATTTCAGGTTGCTGATTGTTCCTCACATGGATGAAATGCAGCCTACAGGGTTGAGAAAAGGTATGTGTTTGAGAAGGGTTTTTCACTTTAATATTTTGTCAGACAAAAATTTAATTTTTTAGCCTATTGCAACAAGTACAAATTAAAAGCCCGGCGTTTCTGATGTGACTTCTAGTACCACCACTTCTTAAGAGCACCTAATGCTTTGCACATTAACACAGCAAAGAAATGAAATCTGTTCCCTTTGCAGCCGATTGCAGGTGCAAATTAATATTGTAAAATGAAGATCAATACATGGACAGGGCAAAATCAATAGTGGCTAAATTATTGCTGCATTTTCCTCCTCATTCAAGATGAGTTGTGTTTTCCTCTCAAAGTCAATACTTTGCAGCTTTTCTCATTAATTTCTCAATAAATTTGGCAATGAATTTCAATCACAGAACTCAGCTGGGTGAGCCAAGCTTTGTGGGATGCATAGGAAACACAAAGGCATGAAAGGGTTGAACAAATCATTTAAAAAAGGGGCTCTCTTGTTTGTTGAAGCAGGACCAATATTCCTGGACTGCTAAGGACAACCTATATATTGAAGTGCTATTCTTTCCTACTAAGGAACTAGAACAATTTTAGGTTTATCCTGGGTCAAAGTTAAGTATATTTAAGCCCTGTGAACCCAAAATAGCTAAAAAAATAGATTAAGATCTAAAGGAAGACATCTGGGTCGTTTGCAATGTACTAACACCTCTTCTCAGCAATGGTTCCTTTCTGACTTGTTTAACAATGGCAACAAATAAAAAGATTAGGTTGTTGCTTATAGTGAAGGGGTGTGGGCAGGAACTGGTATGTGAGTAAAAGAACTTTGAGCTCAGTTCTGGTATTGAAAACAAATTCCTGGACTGAGAATGTGCTCTGAAGTACCTTAATACCCTGTACCTTAATTTTAAGCCCAGCTAAGGTACTATTTTTAAAAGGGTCTAATTGGAGTTCTAGCAAAAAATAAAACAGACCCTGTAACCTTGAAGTCTGCCCACTCCTCCTCTGAAATCCAAGGCTGTGGAGTTCTCTCCTCTCTTTGAAAGTTTAAAAACTACATTTCCATTTCTCCTCTGGAACCATTTTTACTTTCCCTCATAATTCTCAACACTTGGATATGGAAGCTGTGTTCACACAACACTGCAAGCAACCCTGCATGATTACCATGGTTCACAATTTTTACCATAATCTATCTGACAGACAAGCAAGTGGCATGTAGCCTTTCAGCCACTGCACCTGAAATGCAATACCAAGGTGTATCACTATGTCACCTGCATCTTCCTCATCAGTCCACACATAAGAGTCTGGATGGTTGGACTGGTTCCCACAATTGCCACTCTTTTCAGAGAACTCTGTAGTAGTTGAATACCAGGAATGTGGAAACCATGATCCTGGTTTCAGACAATACAACAAGTTATTGTGGTACAGAGAAACCATAAAAAAACCTTGTTTCTTGGCATTGTTTCTAAAAATCAAGTTTACCATGTCGAAACACCATGACTGGGTTCACAAATGGCATGTTTTGTTGCTTGGGAATCTCCTACCTGAAGCCAAACACAGTCTAGTGACTAGAGCTTCCTCTTGTGTTTTTTTTTTTCTTTCAGGTGTATTCCTCCTGGCTGTGGCAGTCAGAAAACACACAACTGTTTCTGATAACTACTGCTTTCTTTGTCCACATACAAACCAGTGGCACAAAAAATGCAGTGTAAATGTGGATTCTGTTAGGAAGTTGCAATCATGAGTTACTTCCCCCCATGCCTGACCAGATGGAAAAAGAACAGCTTCCCTAATGTTGGAAATGAGGGTGGCACCATATTCTGTGCTGACTGACTAATTGGGCATACTCTGTTCTTCACAACGGTCTGTTACCTTGCATGTATGAAAGGGTTGTTGTTGATAGTCACAAACCAACCCATCATGACCCCATGAACAACATTTCTCCAGACTATCCTATCCTCCATCATCCCTTGAAGTCCACCCAAGCTCACACTCACTGCCCCAGTGACTCCATCTAGCCACCTCATATCCTGCCATCCCCTTCTCCTTTTGCCTGTGTGAAGGGGAAGGGAACCCAATCTCACAACACCTAGTAGAGACTAGATCTACTTCTCATGCATCGCCACCATCATCAATTATTTTGTGTAAATAATAATTCATATTTTATAATAGATTTTGTTTTGTAATAGCTATGGCTATTGGGCAGTTATTTTATAAACAGCTTTGGCTACTGAACAATATAAAAATGACATGAAGGTACCCAAATAAGGCCTCTTTTTTATCTCTACAAGAGACTCCAAGCCCCCAGAGGAGCTTTCTCTTTTTCCTGATTGATATCACAAATGGATGCATTAGAGAGATCTTCATAATGGGGGAAAAACTTGATACTAGAAGAGTTAATCCAGCAATGACTGTTCTCTACCAAGTACTTTCCAAAACTGACTAATACTATTAACACTTCAAAATTAACTTCAGAGCTGTTACCTACAACTCAGTGGATTTCTACCTCCCCTCAATAAGAGACCACTTGGTTTTTTCACAGGGACAAATCAAACACTTATGGAATGTTAGACAAATTTCTTTGACCAACTAGTGTGTTCTGAATGGTCCAACCCTATAGGTAGCAGCAAAGCAGGTAACCTTGAAGCATCAGACCTCACCAAAGACATCATTAAACTTTTTCAAATTTTAAAAGTTGACATCTCATTGATCCATTAGCTTTGTCAGCTGTCCAGAAGTTGCTATGCAAGAGACCAAAGGGCAGACACAGCCCAAAGTCAGACTTCTGGAGCTTCTGAGGACACAGCAAGGGACTGTGTTACTAATTTTCTGTTTGTTACTTATGATTGGAAGAATTCACCTGGACAGATCCTGACATTTTTATGATCCTGAGGGAAAGAATACAGAACATTTTCTTCCATGCAGCCTTCATGGCCATTCAGCTACAGATGTTATTTAGCTGCATGACAGAACATTAGCCTCCAAATACAACTATGCCAGAACATGTGGCTTCATTGCTGGGATGTCTGTCCAGGATCTCAGTTCTGTTACACATCCTTTTAAAGTATCCAACTCTTGATAGAGCTACTAGATGTTCTTGAAGACAAAGGGCGGAAAAAGAGACTTTGCTCACTGTCAAGAAGGCAAAAGAAAAAGCCAAACCACAAGCATTCTCTGAACATAGATTCAAGAGAGTCAGGTATATGTGGAATACAGCCATGCCTACAAGGAATATTTGTGCACCAACCTCTTCAGCACTTTGCAGGCAGATGAAAAATGTCCACAACTGATGCTGGAGATAGTGTCTAAGGAGCTATCCAAAAAACCCAGATTTACCAGCTCTCTGAGTACAAAGGACCACACCAAGGACCCAAAGTTTCTGGCAATTATGTAGAATCTGTTAGACAACAGAGTGCTAAACAGAAAAAGGGACAAAACCTCAAAACAGTGCTTGAATTTATGGGTATGATTATTGTAGGCCATTAAAAGGTGCATTTCATCCCACACCTTCTTCAGGGGCAAAAATCCACAATACTTCAAGAAGGCAACTTTCTCAGAAATTAGTGTTCTCAGTACAAAGCTTCTTGTCTCCTCATATTGCTGACCAGCCTGTCTCACTCAGTAATGAAGCATACAAGTTTTTTCCTGGGGGAAAAGTTTCCAAAAGATGAAAGATTCTGTTCCCAAAGTAGTTGAGCAAATGCATTCAAAAATACACCTGTGGTTGGAGAGATGCAGTCTAGGAGACCTATAACAACCTTGGCCTGAGGCCCACCCATCTAACAAAGCCATAGGAAATTCTTCAGATCTGTGTATCTGAATATTGCCATTCAGCTTTTAGGATATTGAACAAGGTTGTACTGGCACGTCAAGCTCACCTAAGGATACAGGATTTGTTGCTAACCACACCTGTATCAGTGATATAGGTAATTGAAGTGAGAGTCACAGATGTCTACAGTCCCATCAAATGTCACCAGCTTCACAGTTTGTGGGTTTGAAGCAGAACTCAATAAGTTCACCATAGTTATTCAATCATTTGGGAATGTGATTAACCCAGTGCAGAATCAAATATGCCTCTCAAAGAAGCCACAGTTCAATGTGAGCACTTTAGTGCTGCTAATTTACAATAGCTATCAATGCAACCTCATGTATCAAGCTGAACTCCTGGGAATGTTGGTGTCTTTCAGGATGTTGTTTCTTGGTATCCTTTTCATGCAAATTTACTTCAGATGCTTCTTTTACTCTACCAGCAACAGATCACAGATCAAACAAATCTGAGGGTGGACAAGATGAGCTTTTTCCCCAGTACATACTCTTAATATATAGCAGCTCAAGGGAACTTGTTCAGAAGATGTCCAAATTAACATCAACTAACTTGAAGAATCCAACTGAGGGTTCTTAGACAAAGTTGCCAGTCAATGTCCAAAAGCATACTTTGTGTCAGTTCACTTCAAATGCAGCTTGAAGTAGATTGGAGAAACTTAAACTGTGTGAAGTGGCCTTCACAAACCAGTATATCCACAGTGGTGAAAACGCATCAATATAATAAGCCTAAATCCTGCGATGTGATAACCAGTAATATTTGCTACTAAGGCATAAGTCCTATTCAGGCATTCTTCACCTTGGAGTAAGAAGCATGCTAATCCTACCCTCTCAATAGTCACATGTACTCAGAAATACATGTTTCCACTTTTATAGATACATGTCAGATATTTTATGTGAACCTTCAAAAATACAGCATGTGTAATGATCCTAAACTTCTGTAATCAAACTTGAATTTTAATATATTTGTGAAATTCATGGTGCAATGTTCTGGATGGTTTGTGATCTAAGGCTTTTTCACCTAGCAGCTGAGTCACAACTAATATTATAGAGTTGGAAGTATGGAATGCTCTTTATTTCCATCTCAGTTTCATATGTAAAACTACTTTAATGCTAATTCTTACAGTCTTCTCTTTCCCTTTCTCTTACGTGACTGAGCTCATAGCCTTGTTTTTTTCCTGTGGTCAGGATAACTTTTTACTAGCTCTGTCTGGTGGAAAGGCTACAAATCCTCATGAACAATTCAGACTTATTATATTCTAATTACTTAGAGACTACTAAGAAGCCTCTTCAGGACAGCTTACATAGATGCCGCTTCAGGATAGACTTAGCTTCAGCAATGTTACTACTGGGGTGAGATGTCAATGCATATTACATTCCAGAATTTGCCTTGACTTCATACTGCTTGCTTTCTGAGAACAATTCAAAGCGCAGACGTTTAATTTATGCAGTCTTCAGTTGCTACTTCACACTGAGATCTACTGAAATAAATGAAGTCCTTTAGTTTGAGAAACAATCTGGAGAACAAGGAACACAGTTATATATTTCCAGTGGCTTTTCTGGAATTATATGGGACTCACTTTCCATGAAAGCCTGCTAAAGCAGGAACATAAATAAGCTTCTTTTAGAAATGATATTTTTATATAAATTTTGCTTGGCTTTTATAGCAAAACAAATTAATGTTCCTCATGAAAATTCAATTCACAGTAGTTTAGCAATTATATTTTTCCTTTCTCCAAATTGTTATATCACTGAAATATAAATTACCATCTATGTTTATTTCAATTAACATCACCTTGTTCTAAATTTGTATCAAGCCTCCACCAACTCAAAAACCCACAGGCAGTGTTGAATTTCTCTTGTGCTCCTGATGCTATTCATACAGATACAGAATTTTTAAAAAATTTAAGTGGAAAATCCATAACCTTTAAAAATAACCGCATATATGAAGATAGATCATATTTCATTTGACATAAGATGAACAATGTTGAATCCATGCTTAGGCTGGTCTGTTAGCTAGCAGATTCCTGTTGCTATCACATTTCATGGCCATCTGACCTCCAGAATGATAAGGTTGCACCCAGTGTACCTACTTTGCTAGTGAACTAAGCTTAAATTGATAGGTGAAGTACAGAACTTTGGTATATGAAAATTCCACCCAAACTATTCATTCCATCACATTACATTCAGTATGTGATTAACATTTTAATGTGAATGGGTTGTCATTATAGGTTAAAAGAACTTGTTTTAATCTACTCTAGGTCTTTAAAACAGGGAAGGATATTAATTTAAATAAGTACAGACATGTTTATATTATATAGCTATAGCAGCTGTTGTGCAAATCACAACATGCTTCATTAGGTAAATCTGATTACTGAAACTGTAAGTCTATACGTCAGTGTTCAATGCATATAGTAAATATATTCAAATATGATGGCGTACGCAAGGAATGCATAGTTAGCTTTAGTTGTCTCAATTAAGTCTTGCAGCACAATCCTATGCCAGTTTAGTAAAAAAAATAATATTAGTAAGTTCAGTGGGTTAGGGTATTATGTTTGGGAATGCAGGTTTAGTGCATGTAAACATGCACATCATTTAATACTGAACTTCTTTTGCTGAGGAAGGGAGAATTGGCTTGCCAGGGAGTAGATTGGTGCTACCACTGATTTCTTTAACAGGATTGCAACAGCTGTCACAGGGAAGAGCTGGTCATACAACATCTCTTTGTGTAGTTTCTCCTTCAGTTAGGAATACTAAGGAAGCATAATACATAATACCCTGGATGGATTGGATGCTTATGCTTTAGCATTTTCCTATACAACCTTAATGCAACCTTTTATAAACTAAAAAAAGAAGATAGCAAGAATTTACAAAGCTATCTATAGTAATAAACTATCTGGACACTGAAATTAAAAAAAAAAGTTTCTACGGACCACTGAATTCCCAGCAGATGACAACACCAAGGCCATTAACACAGAGATGACATATTGCTAATGATGCTAAAACAATTATGCTCCTCTAGAACATGTATGATAGAAGTTTCAAAAACCATAAATGCTCACATTGTGGCATGAAACCACCACTGTTTAATGTGTACATTAATGTAACAGAACATGGCACTTTGCGAATACATTTCACTGATGTGACAAAATATTTACTAACATACTCTTGTCATTTTACATATATGATAAAGTAGCAAACTAATATAATATAGAAATGTAAAAGCAGATTGAAGTAAACATTATATTCTATTTTAAGTAATAAATACTATAAAGTGATTCACTAATTGAAATATAGTTAAATAATGCAAAGCATTGTTGCATTTGTTTCTCTTTGTATTTGTGGCCTTATTTGGTGCTTACTCTTCCTAAGAATATTATAGCTAATTTTTAAAAAATTACCTTTGAAGGACTGAGTGGCAGCTGACCCTTCACTTGGATACACCACAAAAACAGAGGATTTTCACCCTCTGGTACTACTCAACCAGGGATGTTGGAGAATCTGCAATGGAGTCAAATGAGTTTGGATTTCTGTGAATCCAACCCACATATTCTGTGGAAAAATTTTTCCCCCATTTGCACAGATTCTACAGATTTGCAATCTAGCTTTTTTACTTTTCAGAATTTTACACACATTTAGTTACAGAAAAATATTAGTACTAATATTTAAAAAAAAACAAAAAAGGTGAATTTTCTCTCATAGGCTAAAGCCTGCAAGTACACATTTCTGGAGAATTTGTGCATTTTTGGAAGTACAGGTTTGTTCAAGTGCACACAAATGCAAGTTCATGGAAAAAGGAAAAAGAATCCATTTTTTTCAATGAATAGATAATGAAACAAAATGCTTGACATTCTGTAAAATGCAGATGAAACAGACTTAATAAAATCTGTAATCCCTACTCTCAACAGATACTTCCTGCAACTGTAATCCTTGAAATATTTTGCCCCCTGCTGAGGTAGTACAATTACAACCACCAGGTGTCCTAATGTTGCAGAGAAACAGCATGCATGGGAATAGTGAACAATAAATTAATTAAAATAAAAGTATGGAAGCCTCTATCCACACATGCATTTCCTGCTGGATTGGAAATTATAGGAACAAACAGGCAATGCTTGGTTCACAGAGGTTTGATTGTGACATCCATACCTCAAACAGCACACAGCTTTTAAATTGCATACTAGAACCATATATGTAGCTCTAATTAGATAATGTTGTTTTGGGGTGAGGAAATTGAATCCAGATCCTTCTTCTACTCAACCGAGCTTCAATAATATGAAAGATAGATACTGACTGCAAATGCGCACATAGATCACTGCTCCATACAGTTTTATTAGACACTAGGTCTAACTTCTAAGAGGAATGAATTGGAAATGGACTTTTCTCTCTTACAAACCAAGCATTGTGGTCTATGAAACAAACTGAAGTCAGCTCTTTAGTCTGATAGGTTCATGTGGACACCAGGTCCATTTGAAATCTACTGAGCTGAGGAATGACAAATGTTTGTTTTTTCCCCTTCCTCAGTTGAGCTGTTATGACAGTTTGTTTTCTTCTTCCCATATAATTCTTTTTCCTACAAAATTAAAAGGAATAAAAGATTCAAATTAGCAAATTATGTGTTTGTGTAGGGGGTAGTATTCTAGCTCCTAACTCCAGCTGTTCCTTTTACTTTTTCTCATATAAGTAGATGCCTTCACTGACTTCCATGATAACAGAATTAAGAGTTACATGCAGGGTTCTTGCAATTCTTTAAAAAATTGGTGGGGGGGGGCAGAGAATCATGCTGTGATTATTTAAAGAAACCATTTGAAAATAAAACTGTATGTTTTTTTCATTTGAAAAGACTTTTCATTTTATTTACAAAATGGTTATGTACATTCCACTGTATGACCCTCAAGATGAAGTTGGTAAGTAATTTCTGGATGTACTCTTCCATGTCTTTCACAGTGCCTTTTTTGATTTATTGCAGTCACTCTCTGATTAGCATAAAGCCCTGTACCTAAATGTTCGGACACCATATGACTGTAATGTACTATAAGTCAGAAGTATATAACTTTTGTAGGACTGCATTGAGAGTAAAACCAACATTGGACAGCCTTCTGTTTATGCAACGGCCATTTCCCTTCTCTTCCTCCACATCCTCATATCTTCTTCTAGCCTTCTTAAGCAGAATTGAAGGTGCATTGAGGACTGCAGGGAATGAGGTAATTCAATCCACTAGCAGTACCTGTTCCATTAGTGGAAGGATAACTTTGGATACAATCTGAATGGGAAACTGTTTTGTTTCTGACAGGTCCCTTATGCAGCACACCTGGTACATTTTAGGGGTTTCTTTGTTTCATTTGTGGCCCTGTAAATAATCCCACAAAAAGTACTAGCTTTCAATTTACTTGCTTATTTTTACTAGCTTTCTAAGAAACTATAACCTGTGTTTTTGTACTGAGCCTTCTGTTATATATCCACCATTGAGCCACAGGTTAGCCTTTTAGCAAGCTATTATAAAGGAGTGCCTCCTACTATCAAGCTGCCAAAGGAGTGACATGAGCTAAGGGATGAACTTTCTTTGCCTGACAGCAAATATGCAAACCAAGCAGATGTGTAGAAGAATACTGGAGAGATCTGTTCTATCACCCACACACTCGACTGCATGTCATTTCTGGTCACCCATGGGGAGCAGATACATTGCGAAGTACAAGTCTAGTTTAAGCTTCCTGACCTGTAACAAGGCCCAAGATGTGAGCCAAACTACAAATGATGTTAAATGCATCTTTGCATCAAATATGGAAGGCATTTTTGAAATACAAATTGTGAATGGCCTAATAATTAAGGGCAGCAGAGTGGAAAAAGAATCCTTTTCTATTGGCCTGCATATCTGAGGAAGATTCCTCCTCTCAAGCTAGCATTTGGGATGGAATAGCCTATTGACATCGGTGGAAAATTTTTCTAAAGCATATTCCATTTTAAAAGAGAGTGATTTCTCAGGACTACAGCAAGAAGGAATGGGTTAAATTCCACATCTGCTCTGATCCTATTCATTCTCAGCACCATGCTCCAACTGATACAATTTGCATAATAAAATAACTATCCTGCCTAGGAAAAATATATTCCCAGTCTCTCCAGGTAAGGTTGGAAATAAACCCTGCCTGAAACCCTTGAGAGTTGCTGCCAATCAGTGTTGACAAAATTGGGCTAGAGAGACCAATGCCTTGATTTGATATCAACTGCAGTTTGTTCTTGCATTTGCAAATACTCTGGTTCATGTATATGTTTGAATCCAAGGCATGATGAATAGCATAAAGCAAGCATTATTTTTGGTATGACATACATATATGGAAAAAATAGCAGTGGGGTAGATCAGCAGAGCATAGAATGGGGCTTCTATTATGTATGGAACCTATGGTGAGACTTCTGTTAAAGTTCTGGGGGTAGGGGCGGATAGGTTTTAAATAGATTGTTGTATTTTTTATATGCTGTGAGCCGCCCCAAGGCTTTGTTGTGATGGGGCGGCATAGAAATGTTCTAATAAATACACAAATGTTAGTGTCTAATTATCACCACTAAACCTTACTCATATTTATGGCTGATTGAAGGTTCAACAGCAGCCTTATATGACTTCTTTCTCTCTCTCTCTCTCTCTTTCACAAGTTAATTTGCACATTTGGAAAGTTCTGAGCACTTAGAATCTTGGAAAGAATTGTAAACTCAATGTGACTATTTTTAAAATATATTTGAAAAATGCTGAGTTGATAAAAATAGATTCTTACTGTTTAATACAGTGAACTGTCTTTCATGTGTCTTATAAAATATGCATCATGTTATAACTACAACAGAAGGGAAGTTTAAAAAATATCAATGAAACAAAGTCCAGGTATTTTCCATGTGATCAGATTCTAGCAATTATTAAGTAAAAGTAAATAACACTTTTTTCCCCTTTTTGGGTAGGTGTGGAAAAGATAAATGTCTCCTTGCTGCTATATTTTGGTACCACAGCATCCATAACTTCACCTTGATGCAGCAAAACTGTGATTTATCAGTTCTTCCTTTATCCAGTGCTGCTGTAAACTGGCGAAGTAGAGTCAGTTGTGATGCAGAGATCAGACTTTGGTCACAGCTACTTGGAAAAAAAAATAAAGCACTCTCTGATGATAGACAAATGTGTCTTGTTAGCAACAGCCAAAAAGCGCTTGACTTGTACTAATAACAAAAAGGCCATGTTGGTCACCATGGGTCTAAAGACGAAGCACCCTGTCACTGCCTTGGTTGGGAAATTAGCAAATAATGTTCCTTTTCTTTGATAAATGGGTGACAGCCTTCTCTCACCAATCATTTTTTAACATTTTGATGCATGTCTATGATCCCGCTGGAGGAACAGAAAAGTTTACTGGCCCTCAATTTTCAGATGATGAATGGAACACTCTAAATGTGCGATTTCTGTATGAGGTATAGTTCATTTTAAGCAATTCTAGTAAATGGGTGTCACTGATTAGAACAAATAGTCTACTTGTGCAATAGCACAAATGGTATGTCTCATTCTTCTGGTCTCCTTTGAGACAGAAAAGAAAAGGGACAACAATGGACATGTTATACGTATGTGAAATACAGCTGTTTGAAATGAACTATTTTATACAAAATTAACCTGTTGTCACCATGGTAGGTTACCAAATCATTTTTTAAAATCTTCATTGTCGTTGGCCTAAGTGAAATGCTTATTGTACTGAGAATCTAACAAATGCTTGAAAAGGCATTTCTAAGCAGAACATTTTTCTTCCCTTTTCTATTTTTGTAAAATATGCTTCATGTTTGATATAGATTTCTTTTCAAAACTGTTGCATAGAAAAGTGTCATGCATAGAAAAGTGTCACGTATAAAAGATTTTTAAAAAACAAATTAACTGATCAGTTTGTAGAACACATTAGAAAGCACTGTTCTGATAAGCAACAAGGATATCTGTCCCACCTTTTAAGGACCTCTTGACAACCAATATTGGCCCAAGGTCTGATCAATAAATACCTAATACTGTAAAAAACAGAATGTTGGCTTATGGATAATGAATAATGAAAGAATGGAAAAGCAAGTATAGCATACAGACTAGAATGGCTGAGAATGCCCAGATATGGCAGTAAGCATTCTTTTAAAGTGCTAGCCAAAAAATCTTAACTATTAACTATCTGTACTTATTAAAAATTTTCATGATGACAAACCTCTACTGTTAACAACAATAACTGAATATGCAAAAGATATGATCAGGTGCTTTAAATTTAACTAAGGCATTAGCATTTAGTTTAGCATAGTAAAAATAGTATGATTTGTGGGAGGCAATTAACAATCATTTGCTCTGTAGATACAAGTAATTTGTTTAAAGAGCACTGACCTATGAGACAGCTAGTTTGTGTTGGCTGTGATGGAAGGGAGCTATTGACTCTGAACAGAGTGCAGCAGTCCTATTGACAGAACTACACTGGAATTCACACAAAAGATCCTTAAAATACATGAAGCTTGAGATTTTTCATAGGGTGAAGTGGATTAAGTTGATGTAAACTAGGCAAAACGGATCCAGATACAGATGGGCAAAAAAGTTAACCCTAGAAGACCCAGAATAATAATATAGTTCCAAACAGAAGGCATATAGGTTAAGTATAATATCACAACATCATTTTAACACACAAGTATTATATTAAAAGGACTGATTACTTGTGTAATGATTTGTAAGCCTGAAGATGAATGAAAGTTTTTGTGTCAAAATAATAATTCCCATACATACAGCTAGTGAATGTAGTTCAGACCTAGAAATGTCTCACATTCAACAGAGATTTTCTTCCCTCCTTCTCCACTCCTCTCTGCTGGATAGATTTACTATATAGTCTCAATGCTCTTATTGGGCTTAGTGTACTGAAAATGACATCCTGAATCCCTGTTTTTTTGGTTTTGCTTGAACAAAAGTTAACTAAACTGAGGAAGGGAATGATAGCAAAGCACCTGAGTGAAAAGATATCCTACATGTGAGATTAACTTGAAGTAAATGTATTGGCATGGGGGGTTTTTTGCCTACCAGGAAATTTTTATGCAAAATTGATTCTACTGAACTAATAGCATGTTTACATCCACACTGGTATACATGTGCTACCATTTTTCTTAAAGAAAGCATGCATAATAATTTCTTACACTTTCAAATGTGTGTTTCAAAAATACTAACAGTAACATAATTCCATTTAGAAGCAACTAAATCACAATCTGGCTTAATCAAATCACATTGCAAGGTTTATAATCTAATTAAAAAGTAATCTCAGTTATTTAATTTAAGAACCTTCAATGACTGCTAGCAAGTAAAATGATGAATCTAACCTGCAGAAAGCAGCTTAATTTAAATATGCCAGAATATTTTTTTCAGGTAAGAACTATTTTAATTGTCATTAAACAAGCAAGTGATATATGACTTGACAAATATTAAAACAAGTACTACACTCAGTTATTAATTTACACTGTTCACTTTTAAATGCAGCAAATATCTCGTTAATTTAATTTTAGGTGCCCACCAGTTTATATTGCATTTTACAGTCTGGAAGGCAATTTACTAACTGGCAATTACATACAGAATGATTGTTAATTCAGCTCCTAAGTGCTAGCTGCTTGAAAACTGTTATGTCTCTCTAATTTTTGACCTTCTTACAACAAGGGTGAGGTACACTGGGAATACTAAGGTCTCACAGAGAAGAGCTGGACATGTCATTTGTGACTCATTCTTTTAATTCACCGTGCTAATCAACTGAACTGCCACAATCTCCCAAGGTAATTGTATCTTTACAATAGTTGAAAGCAGCAGGCAAAAAGGCATGGATAGATGGTAATAGACCTTCTTTTCAGCCTGCTAAGAAAAGCATTGCAATCTTACTGTGTGCAACTAAGTGTGTGAGGTTTCTAGCCTTGTTTTTAAAATCTGGTACTTATATAAGCACGCGCATTATATATATATATATATATATAATTTAAATGCCTCAACTTTTGTACTCTATAAAGAAAGTTTCCCTACCACACTATACCCTTGTTTCATTATCCTGCAGCCTTGTTGCCCTTTGTTCCACCCCATACTGAGAAGGTTAAATGTTAGAGTACCAAGCCAGACTGCAAGCATGGTGGGACACTGATGAGAAACAGATGCCCTGGGGATTCTGCCCCTCCTTCTTCTGGGGCCACATAATTTTCATATTGTGAAATACAGTGAAGTTTGGCTCAGTTTTCAATGGTGGGTGTAATTTCCAATGATTATCTCATTGTCCCCATCAATTTGAGGGCAGTACAAATCAGACTGAAGTTTCCAGGTCAGACAGGCTCTGACCTTACCCTTCCTCTTTCTGTAGCCATATAGGCTTCCATGTCCTTTAAAGAGCATTTGAAATGTGTAGTCTTGGAACTCTTTATTTTTATGCTTCCAGTAAATTAATTGCAGTCACAGCAGTTTTAGTAACTTTGATTCACTTAAATGTCATTCTTTAGCATTTCCTATGACTTCTGGTGAAAGGGACAAAGAATAAATTGATCTTTATGAGAGCGTGACTTTTAAACACTGTAAAACTATGAAAGTTTACATGGACAGAACCTTTATATAAATTTCATTTATCTATTGAACTGTAAAGACTACATGAGATTCTCATTACTAAAGACATGGAAGCTATCAATTTACATTAGCTAAAGTATACATATTATGTATAACTTCTGCTTTTAGCCTTGTTGAGTCAAGCAGAACTACTTGTGAATAAGAAGTTTCAGAATGCACTTTGTAAAAAACCGCCAAGGCCTTGGATTCTAGTAGCTAACATAATGGTTATTTAAAATATCTGAAATATGGTACACGTCTAAAGAAATTCAGAAGCTACAGCAGGTGTCTCCAACCTTTTTGGGCTAGTGGGCACATTTGAAAGAATTTATGGAGTTTATTTATTATATTTTTATCCCATCTTTTTTCCTTTCATGGAATTCAAGGCAATTTTCTTACTCTTCTCAATCTTATCCTCACTACAATAACTCTGTGAGGTAGGTTGGTCTGAGAGTCTGTGACTGCCCCAAAGTCACCCAACTAACTTCATGACTTAGTGAGGACTAGAACCCAGATCTTCTAGGTCCCAGTCCTACACTCTTAACCAATATATCACACTGGAGTTGTGGATGACTTTGTAAACTGTCGCCCATGGGGCACATTTACAAAATGCCAAAAAAAATTCCAGAAGCCAAATTAGTAAGGTGAAAAGAAAAATAACTTGCTCAGGAAACTAACCATATTGCAGGAGTGGGATCTGAGTTTCAAAATATAAAGCCATTCTTCTAAACCCATTTCATGAAAGGCAGACTCAGGAGCTCAGAAAAATAACTTGACCAATAGGTGGTGTCTAAGCCCCAAATTCTGAATTACATATTAGCCTTCACAAAGCACAACTAAAAGCCCATTTTAAAGAAGGCAAACTACTGCTGGTGAAAGAAAGTCAAACACATTCACTCACACGCAAAACACCTAACTACACCACCACCAACAAACATTGTAAAATATATACATGTCCTGCACAGCAAAAATCCAGGCATAAAGCTCACAACCTGGCAAAACCACACCAACCAACCAAAACAACAACAAAACCCAGATGATGCATCATGTACAGTTGCAAACACACATTTACAAGACAAGCAAAACACACACATCCTTGCAGCCCAGCACCCTCTTTAACCCAGCAAATGTTCTCTACCAACTTTAGCACACTTGTTTCTTTTTTTATTCACACTTCAAAAAGAAGTGCTGGGGAAGCCACCCATCATTTCTCTTTCTTGAAGAATACCTTCAAGGCCCATAAATACATGAAAATAAACATGGCAGTGGAAGTCAGAACTTCACTTCATAGCACGATAGCTAATCAGTTTTTTAAAAAATCTAAAAAGAGAGTTAAAGAACAGTTGAAACAGGGTGCCCTCCTTGTGCCAGGGTAGGTGTCCATGAACAGCACATTGAGAGCTCCACAGCCACACTGTTGCAACATAACCATAATAAAAGATATATCTGCATGTGTGTTAACTTCACCTATATATATTTCCTAATTTTCTTGGTTTCTTATATACACCAAAAATCTTGAGAGATCATCATAAAATAACATCTAGCTAAAGACATATAAATCAATTTCATTAATAAATGCATAATAATTTATTGCTATAGACTTTTCAGAATAATCTAATGCAGGATGATTAACATAGCATGCCCTTGACATGACATAATTGGAATGCTTGCAAGTATCACTATCTAAATTTCTTGGTTGCGTGCCACACTTAGCCATAGGTTTAAATCCTAAAATGTTTGAATTGTTACTTTTCAGGTACCTACCAAAACTATTATCACTGCAACTACAATTTTTATTCTCTCATTAAAAAGCCAAGAAAGGAAATTAAGACGAATTATGACCAGATGCTAAAGTTTGTCATTAGTCTCAATTTATCAAGCTGTTCACTTATATTTCCACTTGAAGGTAGAACTCCCATCTTCAATTACTTTTGCTCATGACCACATCTTAAATAGAGCTGGAAAATATCCTTCTTGAAACCCTGGAGAACTGCTGCCATCCAGTGTAAACAGTACTGGACTGATGGGCCAATGGAATGACATGGTAGAGGGCAACTCCCTGAAATGATGGATTCCTACCAAAATCTCCCTCAGAGATTCGGCTGTTAAATTTAAGAAGGTAAATTCCATGTTATCATTGTATTCTGAACAGGTTTATAAATTAGGCATTGACAAACACATGTGAAGAACCTCTTTTAAGGTCAATGGATGACCTTAATTTTGGAAAAGTTCTTGGGTACTGCATTCCAGTAGTGGGTAGAGTCAAAAGAAGAGTCAAACAGGTGGAAATATGCAAACACACACACACCAAGTTTATTGTAGCTTAAAAGCTCCTACCATGAATAATTAAGCCTTGGAAAATATATTTCAACTGGGGAATTCTAGAACTCTGGACAAGGACCCCAGAAGGGCCATAATTTGCTTCTGACCTTGGGATTCTTAGACTCCTCACCCTTTCTTAGACTCAGTTCAAATGTACATTAACTGACATGGTACAGTCCTCTCAGAATGTACGTATAAATGTTCCACATGCTGGGCATGCTTCCAACAAGCAGTCATGGGCATTCTTGTATTCTACTATCATATGTACAAAGCTATCCCAGAGCAGTTAACATACATTTCAGTTGGCTCATAAACCTGTTACTCTGGAATAATTCCATCAGAGTCAGTTCAATTAATCTGGACCAAGTGACTGGATAATTGCAACTATGAAAATAGCTTTTTAAAATAACCTAATAACACATTTTCTATCTCAATGAAATAGTCTGTTGGAAAACATGTTTTGCAAGCTTTATGTATCAGGCTTTAATATATCCCACAGTCACTGCAGGCTAGTAAAAAATGTTTATTTAACATAAAATCATGTATGTGTGTGCATGCACCTGAAAACATTTAAACATGTTCCTACAATGAAATTGTTAGTAGAAAATATTATTAAATGAGTACTACTTAAGTACATATTGCTATTTTTAGTCTACTTTGTTTCCTGAATTCATTTTTAAAAATACAAAAGTTTTACATATACATTAAGTACCATATCTGAAAATGTCCAACTTGCTTCCTGGATATGTTACATCTTCAAGTCAAATAAAACAAAAGTCAAACAAAATCTTCAAGTCAAACAAAACAAAAAACAAAACATAACAGATTGTTAAAGTACATCAGTTAATAAACCTCACTGCCATGTTTCATGGCATGAGAGACTCTGTTGCTGTTAAACAGCAAAAATAATTTGAAACATCATCTGCTCTAATCAAGGATCACAGTATGTGCCCATTAATTTCAATAAACATAAACATTAGGCAAAGTGTCACTGTCCTACTGAAGCATAGATTAGTTTGAGTAACTTCTCTACATATGAGTATTCTACAAACAGCCTGGTTTGGAACCAGCACATATACATTCTGCCTTGACTTTGGAAGGGATAGGGGAGGTGAAAATTCAAGTAGGCCTCATTTGGACCAGAAAGTTGTCTGTACTTCTTGTATGCTCCTCAAGCTGTCACTCTTATCCCTGGGTTCTGGCTTGTTTGCTCTGTTTGCATACATTGGGGAGGTTCATACAACATACGAGGCCACCCTGCAAATTAGCCACAATGGGTTGGTTGTTCGTGACACAACCCACAGTGTACCAGACAGACACTATAGAGTATATTCCCTGTCTTGCCACTGTGGTCCTCCAGCTGGTATCTCTTTGCCTTTTGTAGAAAAACCTCATCTTGTCTTTACTAGCCTGCTCTGATTGCTACCCCTTTGTTTGTCACTGGAATTTTGTTTGTTTTTGAGAACATGAAAAATGTACAATTGTCTCTTTCTCACCCCAGAACATTTTACAGTTCATAATAAAAGTTTAAAGATTGGCCAGTCTTTTGGAGATGCTGGAGTGAACACTTATGGTTGACAAATATATGTAGCAAAATAATGAACACAATTTACAGACTGGGTCTGCCTTGGCAGTCAATTGAGAAAATTTTTCATTGAGAAAAAAATTACCCCTCAAGTCATGAAATTTGTGCATATATACCAATTTTAAAATGTGACCATTAACAAGCAATTAAAACAAACTTTAGAGGCAATAGAACACGATGAAGTAAATAGGAGGCCAGCCCTAGCACCAGTGAGACTTATACCTGCCCAACCACTGAATTCCATTCTTTGGGGTTTTTTAGAATTACTATAGTAAGTTGTGTAAAAGTATGTTAATATCTTCCCTTACTGTAATGACTGAAGACGTAGGGATGTGTCAAAAATGTGGAGGGCATTGAGAACTATCAGTTCCACTTGAAATCTGGAGAACTACATTGCTAAGGGGGAGATTTTGTTGCCACCCCTTTGGTGCACCCCCTTTTCCCCCTTTACTGGTAATTTTCAAGTGACAGCCTAGCAGCTATGGGCAAACTAGGCTTTATGCCGTTTCTCCTTGTCGATATCAGTTCATATTACCAACTGAACTTTAACAGTTGAAACTTAAACGGTCTAGGCAAGATTACATATATTTTTGACAGCTGAAAGTGCATATTTGTGTACTATGAAATAACAGCAACAGCTACTAAAAATTATGAATACATTTGAATATATTTCTGGGGCTGGAAAAAAGTTATAGTCACTCTGAAGTTCTACTTAGGGACTGTCACTTGCAGCATCATGAGCAAAATCAGGGAGAGAGGATTTCTAGCAGCCTTGTCAAGCTGCTTGCTTGTTGCTCCCTAAAACCTATGAGGAAATCTGTCATCTGGGTTTAACTGTGGGTTAAATAATAAACAGAATAAGCTTTCAGATTGGTTTGCTGTCCAAAACCAAGCCACCCTGTGGGAAGTGACAAATTTGGACAACACATCAACAATCTTCTGTGGCTAGTTAACCATGATGGTTTGCCATATTGAACAAAGCTAGCCACTGAGAACCAACTAGGCATACAGGAAACAAAGGAAGGAGGTTATAAACCCGAGCAAACATTCTGCCTGTGTTCATAAGGGATATGTAGGAATGGATTGTGCATTTCATTTACACAAAATGAAATCTGATGTTTTCATCTGCATCCCAGCCAGTCCTAGAAGGGATTGTTTTAGGAATCTACTAGCTATTTCTCTTGGGTTTATCCAAGAGAATGGGCTGCTTTGCATGATCAGAGCTATTCACTGTTGTTTAAGCTATATTAAGCAATTGTGTGCGCTAGCCAGGATTCTCCTTATTCAAGCCCCAGCTATGGATTATGTAGAAACCTAGTTATCATCAGATCTGTGATGGTTAACATAATTCTGTAACAGAGCATGGATCATCTGACTGTTATTTA
>JAIXND010000756.1:35166017-35196017 GCA_023646645.1 Varanus salvator macromaculatus | reverse complement strand
CATGCAGGAACTAAAATAAATTTAGGTATTATTTTATACATTATTTTATACATTAAGATTCTTTAAACAGATTAGTGAATTCTTATGCCCTGCTAAGGCACATAAACTGAATTTTCTAAAACATATGCAATTTAAGTCATACTTCAAATTTTTCCTTTTTAAAAGTTATGGAAACTGTTTGCTTAACTGCAATTGTATCCCATGTCACAGTGAGTTGGATCCAGACATAGTTGGACTTGAAGTAGATCGACTGAAATTAATGGACTTAGGTTAGGCATAACTTAAATAATTTTAGTACCATTTGAATGGCTTACTTAAGTATGACTACAACTGGAGCCAATCAGGCTACATTTTTTCCAGCATTTCACATGACGTGACATACTGGTAGTCATGTTTTGGGACTTCTTTATTTTCTTTCAAGGTTTTTTTTTTAACACTAACACTGACTGCAAACCAATGAATTTGGATTTGCAACAATCCATATAATTTACTGTGGTTTAGCAGATGCAGTATTCCTGTATCAACATTAGTGTAAAACCATCAGACTGTTTTCTGAGCATTTGCAGTACCCATAGTTATTTTTCTCTTGTATAGGCAGGTGTCTTTATTATGCTAGTTGAATTTTCTGTTTAGAGTCAAATAATTTTTATTTGCCAAAAATAAACATTTGTTTTGCTTAAGTTTACAAAAGTATAGCAGAAGAATCTGAATTTTGGCCTAGAGTACAGCTTAACCCAGCACAGGGATGGCATGATTTCCTGAACCTATAATGGTTCTAGTTCTCATAACCCTCCCTAACTCCTCTCTCTATGTCTCTGGGGAAAGTAAGGACTAGGAGAGCAGATTCAACCTTCTTAATTGTGAACCTCATTAGTGATGGTTGCCAAGCAAAACACACACCTACTTTCAATACATATGAAAGAGATAAACAATACGTCATAGACTATAATGACTGCTGTGCTCAGGGCAACCTTTAATTATTATATTTTTTTTTCATTCTCTTTTACCTCACTTATTAGAGAAGAAAAACAAATGCTTTTTCTATTGCAAAGAGGACTGATACATTATTTTTGATGCCTATATTATATTTAATATAATATAATTTGTCTAATAAATAAATAAAATAAAAATTTGGTTCATCACTGCATGTTGTAACCATCAGTTTATTATTTTTTATTTATTTAAAACTTTTTTATGCCATCCCGCATGCAAGGCATCTCGGGTCATCTCACAATCAATGCATTTACTTTATGTATTATGTGGAACTAAACAGACAGACACAGAACCTGTGTATTACAGTAGTCCCGTTCCAGATGGCTGAGCTTGATCTTATGGTGATACTTTGTAAAAGGGTCAATCTTGTAAATCACCTGTGGCATAGGCTTTTTTCCAAAACCAGTATGCCACAGGAGGTATGGGATCAGCATGGCAAATAAACTATTGATTCTTATACATATATAGCCTGAAAGGCCTGATTCTGTCTCATCTTAGAACTTAGAACCTAAGTAGTGTCAAGTCTGGTTATTTATTTATTTATTAAAACATTCTATGCCGCCTCATCGCAATAAAGCCTCAGGGCAGCTCACAACAGTAAAGAATGCGAATGGTTAGAATGCGGATGGGAGACTTCAATCCTGCGTTGAACAGGATGTTGGACCCGATGGCCTTCTAGGCCCTTTCCAATTGTATGACATGTTACCACTGCACCATGTCACTTAGATATTCTTTTAATCAAGTTAGACTAAAGGTATTTGTGTGTAAATCCCATGGATTGACAATATAACAATATAAAAAGAGCCTGCTGGATCAGACCAATTGTGCATTACATAAGCTTCCAGTTTCCCTCAATGGCCAATCAGATATCTATGGGAAAGCCCATAGATAAAACGGTGAACAGCATGAGGCTTTTGATCCTGGAGGAAGAATCTAGTCAAATGAGTAGAAAACATAATCTTGCCCTCCATCACGAATTAGTTTACTTCCCTTAAGTCATATATACATTCTATAGTTTAACTCTGAACAGTGTGAAGAAGTATGGTGCAGAAAAAGCACAACTTTGGGCTGATTGTGGGAGTTTTGCAACAGTTATTTCAAATAATTAGACTATATTTTAATGGTTGTGGTGAAAAAAAAGATTTGTAGATGCCATAGCCTGCTTGTTCACTGACTGACTACCAAGCAAGCAAGTGGTAGTAGTAAGAAGATAAGGAGCAATAGCAACCAGTGAAAATGGCAATGACTTAGCAGACTTAGTAACAGAGGGAACCCACTGAGGAACTGTATTCAAGGGCTCTCAAAAACCTGACTTTCTGACATTATGTGAGTAATTCTCACATAAAAAGGCTTCCTCAGTGGGTATTTCAGGAATCATTTCTGCATATGCATTTCAGTATGAAGAATATATTGGTTGTAGCACCTAGGGTTTAGAATCCCAAGGAGTTTTGCTTGGCTTTTTCTTTTTCAGTATTTTGGAAGGCTGTAAAGATAGCTCCAAGCAAGCATTTAATTGATTTAATCTGCTTATCCCTGTGTTGAATATTTTCAAGATTTTAGAGGTTATGCTGTTTGTATGTTACGGTTGTATTACTTTACACCATTGGAAATGTACCCATTACTATACATATTTATAGAAGAACATTAATAGAATTGTAGTGTATTAGTAGCTCTCTTATTTAGGTAGCTGGGTTATTAAATGCTAAATAGAGATCTGACATTACAAGTTTGCATATGTAATATGCAGGACCTGGTGTCCTGATATTGCTAACTTTTTTTTCCTTTTGTTAATTTTAGAAAAGCAGGTGAGAAGTACATTTTACTTATACAAATCTTCTGTGATTCCTGAATCTGTTACAGTAGGGTTCCAAGAACAGGAAAATGATCCCACAGTATATTCTTTACAGAGCTAGTTTTGAAGTTCTATTTAAACTTACATACATCATCTGAAAATGTATTTCTGGGCTGAGGATAATGACAAGCCAAGATAAAATAAAACCAAACTGAAATAGCAACAAAGAGCTATAAGCAAATAAACAAAAAAGAATGAGAGAATGGCTATATGTTGCAAAGTGTTACATGTTAAAGAAAGCAAATTTAAATCAGAGCAAATGCAGGACCAATAATTCTCTTTGATGTGTAATCAGAAAAGCTAATGTACTATATTATAATGGGATGATCAAGAAAAGAAGAGAATCATGTAAAAAGTAAATATAGTTGTGTACCAACAAAAATATGGTGCAAAAAAGCATTGCAAATTAAAAAGGCATGTAAATGTGTGCCTACCATTTTCCAGATAAGAAGGGGCCGTACCTTCTGAGGGGTCAAGGCGGCGAGCCCGCCTTCCATGTTTGGAGTTGTTGTGTACAAACATGTTGTCTGAGACAGCCAGAACATGGCCATCCACATTGACTGTTGTTGATACAACAACCTGGGAGAGCAGGGGGAAGAAAAGAAAGGAAAAGAAACACATTTTCATTTTTGAAACATAAAGGTTCAACAAAATGTGGTGCATCTGTAGAAATCTTTATTTCTGCATTTTTATTTTAAAAGACAGAGTGAAACCACAGAGTCTATCACTTTTCTATAAATGCAGTTATATTCCAAGAAACTGTTCCCATATTTTGGTTATCATCGGAAATTTTCCAACTTACTGTCCTGTCCCTGCACTTCAGCACCCACTGCATTAATTAGAGTTTAATCTCCTATTATAGTAGCAAATGGATTCAATTTCGGGAAAATATTTTTCTACCTTAGTTTCAGAAACATCCCTCTAACCACTCATTTTAAAAGCTGCTGTTTTGATTCATCTGTTGATATATTGATTAGATAGTTCATCCAATTACAATTTGTACACTTGAGACTGTCTTCAATTAAAGAGTTGTGAGCACTCCAAGTCAGTGGGAGAAAAATTTTCTGTTTTCTCTTCAGAGATGTTCTTTAGGTCATTTTCACAATTACATTTACCAAGTTATCCTATAAGTAGATGGGAAGATCTGAAGATGGAAGGACAGTCTTATCCATTGTCTTTGTAAACATTTATCTTGGAATAATAAACTACATTAGTTCCAAATTTGGCACAGTTCTTCCCCCATTTCAGGAGCATGGGGAAACTTCGGATCTTGTATATCTGTTGAAACATCCCTGGAATGCCTCTTTTTCCTGTTCTCCAATGTCAGATTTCAAACTCTGGGTTTCCACAGCATTATGGAAGAAGTGTGCAAAATCAGATCTCCCACTCCAAGGGCAAACCAGTCATTTCACTTTAGGAGGAGGCAGTCTGAAACATTTAATGGTCACTGGGACAACCTCTCAGAGATCAAAAAACAGTAGGATTAATGTCTTATAATGAAATTTTGCATCTGAACAAACAAATAAAGCTGATAGAGAAAACTAAAGGTGCTTACAATACTTGAAAAATATTCATTCTCAAGTTTTCTCAGATACAGATTGATCCTACATTGCTGTTGGAATTTCCTTCTTAAGAGCCTTAGCATGGAAGAGGCAAAGGATAAGATCTAATTAGGGGTCCAAGTGCTTCTTAGTATAAATTTTAAAAATAAATACTTAATGGCAAGTAATCCTTGTCATTAAAAACTTTGACTCCATAGGCACGTGAATACTACTGCAAATATCAGTGAATGGGAAAGGAAAGCATAATTAAAAGCCTTTTCATGCTGTAGGGTTGGGGTGCCTGTGGCATTTGAATTGTTGGACTACAATTTCTATCATACCTGCCCATTGATCATGCTGCCTGGGAGAGATGCAAGCCCCACAGCATTGGGTGGGCCTCATGTTACCTAAATCATGCCTATTGAAGCTCTGTGCATGCATATTTAGTACTCCATAGGTTGTGCTTGTTATCAATTAAAAAATCTCATTTGTATATATAGCCAGATCCATTAGCCTCATTTATAGAAGTCTTTCAAATGGTTCAGGCAGAAGTTCTGGCTTTTACTCTGGTACCTATCAATCTGGTGCATTTATGCCAATAGAACAATTACTATAATGTTGTCTTTTTAGCTTCAGTACAGTGCTCCACCATATTAAGAAAAGGGCCAGCAATTACTGAAACAAAAAATGAAATATAAAAATGGAAGTAAGGCCTTCCCGTGATGACATACCAAAAAATGCAAGATATTTTCCCTTTTGAAAGCAGTGAATTACAGGCATCAGATGTAAATACTTTCCTATTTTCTATGTTTTAGATCACCTTTGATCCTGTTTTTTCCACCTGCTGTAATTAGCTATCAGCTATTACAGCACCTTCTCCTGTATATGCTGTTTCCTCTGAGGCAGCCATCTGTGTCCCCCTTGAGAAAAGCCTGAGGGTGTTTCTCTAGAAATCTGTAACTCTGCAGCCTGCACTGTGTTCTTGAAAGAACCAGACTGAATTGCATCTCAAGGACATATATTATGGGGATTTCATAAAGTTGGACTTTACCTCCAACACCCCAGATTCTAGTTCCTACATCCACATTTAGTTTAATGAGTTGATGCTTTAATGAGTTATAAAGATAACCTAATAGGCTTAACCTGTGTAAGCTGTGCAGATAAGATTTTGGCTATGAGTGCATCATATAAATGCCATAGATAGATAGATAGATAGATAGATAGATAGATAGATAGATAGATAGATAGATGACTGACTGACTGACTGACTGACTGACTGACTGACTGACTGACACACCCCCTACCCTAAAAATATATAATACTTTTAGAACTGGCATCGGCTAAGTTGCCCCTTAAATGAAGCATGCTAAGTGTTCTAAGCAGTTGTTTTTACCCATATATTTAGAAACAGATCAAGTATTTAAAATATATAACACTTTTGCTTTGTCACTTATATATAGGTCAGTAATCACAAAAGGAAAATTCTGCAGTTCAGCAAAAGTATATATACTCTCTCCATTTTATTCACTCTTTCCTGCAGTGTACCTAAAGAAAAGTGCTGACTTAGTAAAAACAAAAAAAGTTGAAAATATTGCTTAAGTTCCAAGATACTGTTAAATCCACTTAAACCTTTTGAGAAGTAGACATATTAGCTAAGGAAACCCAGTTTTATGTTTCTAGTGGCTCTACTGCCAAGCAAATGACTGATGTTTTATGAATTTGCTAGTGAGACGAGAGATTTCCACTCATTCCGGATTTCAACTTGTGCTCTGTTCTTATGCATAAATATTGTCAATGCCATGACATGCTTAAAAATTAAGATTTGGTGGAATTTTTCTGAAGTGTTGCTTTTCCCCCTTAATATACAAATACTTACTGCAGGTTGGCTAGGTTCACTCATTTAGGCTGACTACACATAGAAATCTAAGATTTGTAATTTGTAAGTATTTGTTCCTTTTCTTGGCCTAAATTATAAGTCTATTTGAAAATCCTATATATTTTTTAACTGTTCTCAGTAAAAACAATTGTTGGTCATGGAAGATATTCTTCTAGTGTGCTTTTGGGTCATCACGTTATTTTTGGAAAACTGTTACAAGAAAAAAGTAGAAAAGAACTATTTTTTAAACTTTTATTTAAACAAAAGTTTTTTGAACTTGTACATCAGGAAAATTACAAAATTCAAGAAATTACACATTTTTCCCAACATCAAACTTAGGGATTTGAGATGTTCAAAATCTTTCTGTAGGTGAGAGATACACAAGTATCCTGAAAGCTGTATCACTCAGTGATGGGAGCCACACGTGTGCATGCCTACACAAATGTGTGCAGGCAGGCACATATCTACACATACTGCATCTGCACATACATCCCAGCAACTCCTATAGGGCATCAGTGACTGCTGCACCTATAATGATAACATCATTAGGGGGAATTTGTAAGCAGTGCAGGGAAGATCAGGGCACTTTAGAGAACACAGTCTGGGGGGGAGCACATGCAGCTCCTGGCTTGTACATCCCTGCTGTCCAGTATGATTATTCAATGACATGGGAAATTATTCTGCCAAGCAAAATACCATCTGTAGATATTTCCAATTACTTACTTGGTTCGGTCACATATAAAAATGTCTCTGTGCAGTTTAAAGCTTGAAGCCTTCTAGAACTCTCAACAGGAAAGCATATGCTGCTGTCTCTTGGACATTCATGCATATTCTCTCTCGCTTTTTTTAAGTGGTGGTGGTGGCACTCCTGCTTAGCCCTATTCAGATCACCATAACAAGAATGGTTATGGAGGTGGAAAGAGCTCCTGCTTCTCTGCTGAGAATTTCAGAAGTTTTGAGGTCTGCACATGCTATGAAGAACTAAAAATATTACTTGTAATTCAATCTTTCCAATATTTAAAATAATTTTGAAAAGATGGCAAGTCCTTATCTGCACAATGGGTTTTCTGCGCAAGTCCTTGCAATCCTTGTCCATGAAGTCTTAATTCTTTTTGAAATCTGTACCTGGAATCTTCGCATATCTCGTGGGTTGCCTGCATTCTTCAAACAGTTTTGATTGCACTTGAGGAAAAACTTTAGAAAAAATCTACAAAAATAAAAAATAAAATTTGTTAGAGATGTCAGAGTTATAGAACAGATTTGCAAATATGCAACAGTCTATATCAACAATTTTAAATTGTGTTGCTGAAAATGGAATGTTGTTTTATTACTGTACACAGAAGTTCTTTTGTAAACTAAAGAAGTAACATTACTGATATGAACGTGAACAGTCACAGCTTCCTATTTTGAGAAAAGGACAGATATTTTGTGTCATATGTTCAAATAGTGTAATTCAGCACAGAACAATTTCTATCTTGCCAGTGCAATCCTATGCATGCTCACACAGTGTCGTCAACACAACTTGCTCGCTAGTAAGTTTGTTTAACGTCATATGGAAATGCCTCTGTGCAGGTTAAAAAATGAAGCCTTCTAGAACTCTCAACAGGAAAGCATATGCTGCTGTCCCTTTGACAGTATGTAATCCTGTGAGAATTTATTTATGAGGGAACAAGTCCTGTGAATTTAACAGTACTTGCTTTCAAGTAAAAATGTGCAGGATTGGGCTTTAAGGGTAGAATCCTATGGATGCTTAGACAAAGGCTTGCAACTCCCAGTATGCCCCAGCCAAGCATGCTTTGTAGTTGTAGGCTTTTTCTCCATTTAAACATGCATAGGATTTCATATGAAAGCCATTTATTTTAAAGACCTATATTAGGTGTATTCTTAAATACATTAGTAAAGGAGTTGCTGATATGTTAAACACATGACAGCAAATAATTCTCACAGAGACTTGGACTATTATTTCTTATAAATTGCAGTTAAAGAATTCATCCATTTTTCCACTGCCCACAAAGATATTCTTGAAAGCATGTAAGAAAGTTGTTTTTCACTCATTTTGACAACATTTCAACTTTTCAGGCAGAAAAATCTCCAAGTTGTTCATTGTTTTTAAAGTGTAAAGGTACAGGTGACTATTTTATTCAGCAGTCCTTGATGAAGACATGGATGTTCCACAAGTTGTTTGTCCTGATGTCATTACTCCAACCCTCTGACATAGCCAGACAAGTGGCACAAGTCACAGAGGTGTAGTCTGGACTCCTTAAATCAGAAACCTATGTACTGGGAGCCGCAGATTCAGTAACCCCTAAACTCGATTCCCCTGAGGAACTAGCCCCTCAGCAATCATCACAAGCAATGGACAATGCAGGACCTGACTGAGAAGCAAGGATATCCTAGACTCCATTTAGCCCTTTAAAGCTGTCCACTCTTCATGAAGAGGATGGAGCTTGTGAGGGGTGATCTGCCTCAAGAGAGAGACAAAGCCTCACTTGAACTCTGAACCTTATTGATGTAATTTGTCTGCATGGAGCTATGTTGTAACTCCAGCTTGACTTGTGATACATCTATAGGGCAGGAGGGTACGCTTTCTATTGGGATAGCAATGGAAGGGAAGATTTAACTCTTCCCTCTTCAGCTGCATTCCCAACAAAAGCAACTTGCACACCCTGCAGTTAGCCTAGAGGGAAAACCCCTTCCATTGGTGCCACCCTTCCCCCCACCCCCATTGTGGAGAAGTGAAAGGAATAATCATTGTGGTCCTCCTGAAATTTGTCCACTGTACTTGTTTCTTAAAAAGCAAACACGCTTGTCATGTCTGATGACCACTGTTCATTGTGAGGACAGATCACCTGGATCTTCACATTGCTTACTTGATAAATGGCAGGTGCACAGCAAAGCTTTTTTTCATACATTTACAAAACAACAGTTTCTCTTTCAGCTTCTAAAAGCATAGCATGTGGTTTAAAAATGTAAGACATGGATTATGACATTTCTGCATGTCCATATTGGATTCTCAATTGAATTCTCCCAAATGGAATATTAACAAACCTATTTCCTCCCAAAATCCATTAAAAACATATGTAGTACTTAACTGGTTATCATTTTTGTGCCCCAGGAATTAAGTTAATGACTATTTTTGAGGGCCAGTGTGGTTTAGTGGTTAAAAGTGCAGGAATGGGACTCGGGCAATCTGGGTTCTAGTCATCAGCCATGGAGCTCTTTGGGTGATTTGGGGCCAGTCACAGACCCTCAGCCCAACCTACCTCACAAAGGTGCTGTTGTGAGAATAAGACGGAGATAAGGAGAATTATGTAAACCATTTTGAGTTCCTTGGAAGGAAAATTAGTGTCATACATTTTTTTATTGAGAAACTTAGATGAAGAGGCACAAAAACATTTCTGATAAACCATACTGATGAGATGGTTGCAAATAGTGATTTCACAAGCAGAGTATATGATGGGGGAGGGGGAATTCCTAATAATCCCAGTGATGTACAACAAGTTCACTGGCAGCAGGGGATTGCCAGCAGATTGCCTTACCAACCATGCAAATGATACTCATGTGTATGACAAAAGGCAATCCTTTCTTCTTTGTAAAGTATCTCCTAACCTCCTTCCTGAACACACAGAGAGAGAGAGAGAGGGAGAGGGAGGGAGAGGGAGGGAGAGAGCTAGCTCATTGCAGGCACAAATCCTGTAGGAGGAACTCAGGTCTTCAGTGCCTCACAGGGGGAAGCAAATTCTTGGGCAGCAGTCATCAAGTAGGGGAATGAGGTGAAGCAAGTTAGTGGGTAAAGCCAACCATTTTCCTAACCTCTAGCCTATTACTTATGGATTTGCATCTATACAGGTATCTCAAGTGACCATTGCAGTCTAGCCTACTCCTGTTCCTCCACTATCCAATGATTTTGAATGGCTTCAATCCATTCCCTTGCCAACCAACTGTAAGCAGAATAAAGCCATACATAGCTTTGCACCAGCTCTTCCCAGCCTGTGACAGCTAAGTAAAGTAAATGATTTTTTTCCTGAACTTTTGTTAGCCAAAAATATTTTGTGAGTTTTCAAAATCTGTATTCAATGTGCAGTTTTATTCAGTGCCTAGTGAGTTTCTGCAGTGAGATTCAACTGGACATTTAGAAAATTTAGCTTGCCCAGGTGCTTTGTATCATCACATCTTGGGTCTCTTACACCAGCCCAGTTTCCACTACATCTCACAGCAAACCAAATCTGACCATTCAGAATGCAAAGCAAATCCTGTATTACTGAGCTGTGACAGATCCCTAGGTAGATGTTTTCTGAGTCATGATATAACAAATGTGGGACAGATTTTGCCAACAGCTTCACTTACAGAAGGAAATCTCCCCATTAATGTTATTGTTTGTTCTTATTTGTAATGCCTAGTTTATTACAAATCCTATGGTCCCTAGGAAGTTAATACAGGAGCCATAGATAATTTAGAACACCCTTTGCATTCAGAGTTAAATACTAGATAATGTAAAAATGGAGAAATTCATGTAGGCAGGAAAACGTGAAAAAGTACAAAAGAAGCACTCCTTGCTGTTCCCTCTTGGGTTCATGTTGCCAGGATGGAAGGTGAGGGTCTGTGCCATTGCCAAGAGGGGAGGGGGCAGGCTCACAGGCAGGTAAGGAGGCCTGTCTTTGTAAATCTTTTCTATGCAGTGGTGGAAGAGCCATGACTGCTGCTCCTCCAGCAACAGAACTTGCCCTGGAGTTGGATCATGTCTCCTGCCATGGCAGCATGAGCCCAACATAAAATAGGAAGTAGTAGTTTCCCTTTCACTTCTTCACTTATCCCAACACTGTCGGAGTGCTTTGCCAGTTACAGGAGGAAATAGGGACTAAGAGTATTTCCAAGGTTTACTAGAATTAATGGATTTTGATGAGGATCTCAAGAAATAATACTAATGTATGTTGGAGGAGGAGGTGGAGTTCCAGCCAATTTTAGGGTCATGATATATTTTTTCCAGAGGAACAGGAAAAGCAAAGGTCATGGTCAGGGATATATCTGGATATCAGAAGAGGGTCTCGGTGAGTGGGTTAAGGCATAGCCTTAAGATTAGGGTGAGAAGCTGCTATCTCCTAAAGCTAATGGGAAGCCAGGATAGAGTTTTAGGAAAGGGCATCATGTAATCAGAGTTGTGAGAAAATTGAACTATTTCAGCATCAGAGTTCTGGATAGAGGTGAGTAGGCTAAGGTGAAATCATGGTAAGCATGTCATAAGCAGAGCCAGCTGGAGCCGGGGGTCAGACTAGATGGACCAGGAGACCCCTTCTGACTCACTCTTTCTTTGGCAGGTCACAGAAAAGAAGACTATATCTTACTCAAGGTCAGACATCACTGGATCAGGAACCAGAGTTTTTGTGGAAGTGGTAGACAAATAGTTGGTAATAGTTGGTAATGCGCTGTTCTCTTTTACCAAAGCAGCAGTGCAAAAGGGGATCTATAGAAAAGAGCTCTCATAATCCCTAATTTTGAGGATTAATCTTTAATTACAATTATATCCTCCCTTTTCCTCTTGCAAGGAGCTCAAGGTAGCATACAATGCTCCTCTCTATAATATTTTCACAATAGTGAACTGAGTTAGGCTACAAGTTATTTGATTGGGCCAAGGTCACCCAGTGAATTTCATGGCCAAGTAGGGACTTGAACCCAGATGTCCTGGGTTCAACATTCTAACAACTGCACCACAGCGGCTCTCTGGCTAGTATTTCTGAATTATTTGAGATGCAATGATGAAAGGCTTAAAAACTATAAATTACTACGTGACCTGTTTTTGTCAATTACTGAGCTCTTTAAGACAGCTAAATGAGTCAGATTTTTAAAGTCTATTATCAGCCTTTTACTACAACATGAAGCCAATTAATCTGTTTATTTTGTAGTTTATATGGCATTCCAAATGCATTCAAAAATATTTTCACCATATTCAGGATAAGCTAAAATACAAAACAGCACAATCTATAATGCAACATGGGGCACATTTGTATCACCATTTCAAGGGCTCTAAGAATTTAGGTGCCATAAAGATTCAACAAAAAGCAGTGCCATAAGATGATTTTGACTTTTATGAAATGGAGGTTGCCAAGAACAATCTGCAACTTGAAACCAGAATCCTACCCCAAAATATCCTTACTCTGTACAATCATCACTACTATTGAACCCAATTGGACATGCAAGGAACAGCTCCTCAAGATGTCCTTTAGTTGAAACTTTTGCCTTATCCTACCAAATCCTTCTAATAATGCTCTTTAAAACCTTGAATAATGGATCTGCTCCAGTATTCATTCTAGTTAGAAAGTAAATACCATCTAATGGAAACATCTAAAACTATTATATAATTCAAAAAGGACATGTCCTCATGTCAAACCAACCTACCCTGGCATTAACCCACAGTGGATTGGCTGTCTTGCAAATCAACCACAGTGTGCACAACAAGTGGTTGGGTCCATTGTGGGTTGTTTTTCTCCTCCCCTCTCCTCAGTTCTCCCACTGATATCCCAGAGAATGTTTGTTTATTTGTTTATTATTGCATTTGTATGCCATCCCATAGCCTGAGGGCTCTCTGGTGGCTCACATTGCAAACATAGCATAACAACTCACATAAAAATAATAAAACAGTAACAGCTAAAATCACAATTACATAATACTAATGTAAAGTACAAATATAAAGTACAAACAGGAGGGTGAACAGCAGTATAAGCAACCATAAAACCAGCAGTGAAAAACAATGTAAAACATAGTCCTAAAAACAAATACTAAATGAAAAGGCCTTGACTTGGTGATGAAAACAAAATAATGTGGATGACAGTTGTACCTCTTTCAGAAGAGAATTCTAAAGGTGAGGTGCAATGACAGAGAAGGCCCTTTTCCTTGCTAATTCCCCCCAACTCATGGGTGGGGGGTGTTCACAAAGGAGCCCCTCTGTTTATGATCTAAGTGGTCTGGTAGGGACATATGGCGACAGGTGTTCCTTTAGATAACCTGTTCCAAGCTGTTTAACAATTTATATGTTAGCATAAGCACTTTGAATTGGGCCCTGGCAGTAACAGTCAGCCAATGCAGTTGGCAGAGGACCGGCATGATATGTTTTCTAAGGCTGGTCCTTGTTAATAACTGTGCTGCTTTGTTTTGAATTAGTTGAAGTGCCCAGACCATCTTCAAAGGCAGCCCCGCACAGAGCATATTACAGTAATCCAGGTGAGAGGTTACCAGTCCATGGATAACGGTGGCAAGGCTCCACTCATCCAAGTAGGGTAGCTGGAAGATCACTGTAAACTGGTGGAAGGTGCTCCTGGCCACTGAGGCCACATGCAAAACAAGAAGAGGTCAGGGTCCAGGATCACCCCCAAGCTACTAACCTTATCCTTCAGGGGGAGCACAACCCCATCCAGGATAGGTTGAAAATTTCCCAGTTGGATGAATAGATTGCCCATCAACAGTACCTCTGTCTTGTCTGGATTGAGTTTTAACTTATTGGCCTTCATTCCATTGGCCCTACTGTGGTGGGATCAACTTGTCTACCCCACCCACCACAATCATGAGCCTTATTCAGTTTACCATGGCTTTTTTACTCTTTACCTGCTGTAGCCCCACCCCTAAGATTGAAAACCCTGGCTTCATAGCCTGCTTTTGACAGCCAATGACAGCTCAAAGTGCACAAGCAGCACCTTAGAGAAGTGGTCCATATTTGCAAACCATTTGCAAGTTAGAGTAAATCCCCAAATATGCAGTTATTCATACACTTTGTTTTTGTTTTTCTGCAAGTGCACCCCTGTGCAGTTAGGGATGTCCAAAATGGAACATTGCCTAGGCAATGTCCAGGAAGGTACCTGCTATCAAAGTGGACCAGGTACCAACCCTGAATATTATCCCAGGTAGGAGCTAAATAGGCTTTTTCCCTCCTTTGCTTTGGCTTTGTCATTGTTTACTTGCAAAGCCATGCCTGACCCAAAAGGCATACAGTGCTACAAAGCAACTATTATTAATATATTAAAAGCAGTTGTCAACTGTCTTTCCAACACTTGCAGTGTGCAACAAAAATAAAAAATCCACAAACCAAAATCAGAGCAATCCAGCCAATCAATTAAACCAAAGGTCAGACAGAAAAGATCTGCTTTTGCATTGCCTTTGGAAGACAGAGTAGAGTGCAGATATCAGGGCAGCATTCACTTATACCCCAGACTAACCAACATAGATTCATAGGCTGGAGATTAGGTCCTGCAAAGCAGGGTGTTGCTACAAGTTCTGTTAGAGATGGTCATCCAAACTCTGCATAAATACATCCAGTGTAGAAAAATACACCACTTCCTGGGATAGTCTATTCCATGGCCATACAGCCCTCACATCACTATTAGGAAGTTTCTTTTAATGTTTAGCCAAAATCTGCTTCTGTATGATTTCCAACCATTGGCTTTATTCTGTCCCTTGGAGTAAGAAAGAACAAGTCTACTCTATCTTCTGCATGGAATCCTTTCAGATATTTGAAGCCCATTGTCATGTCTCTCCTTAATCTCCTCTTCTCCAGGTTAAATGTACCCAAACCAGGGGATAAGGGGGCATTAATTGGCACACACATTCTCAGCACATCCTCCTCTTACTTCAACTGTCCTGCCATACAGCATAGGGAATGGGTAGTAAAAAAAATACCAGTCTTGTCATGCCACATAAGTTTGGGACAATATCAGCAGCATTATACCTGCTTTGCGCAGCAGTTAACATTATAAGGCTACAAACCAGACCAACCTTACCCAACTTGGCACTCTCCAGATGTTCTGGACTACAAGACCCAGCAATCCTGACCATTATCCCTGGCCAAAGTTGATCAGAAATGAACTTCAAAACATCTGCATGGAACCAGCAGGCTGAAATAGCCTGCTAAGGGCTAAGTTAACAAAAAACAAGTCAACAAATTTCAAAACAGACCTGTTTTGTGTTACCGCAAAATGTCTTAATAATGGTTGTGGCATCCTGCTCTTCCACAGATGTACTCAGAGTTACTTATAAGATAGATCATAGAATTATAAAAGGGTAGAGTTGGAAGGGACCATGAAGGCCATCGAGTCCAGCCCCCTGCTGTTGCAGGACACCATGTTATACAATCCAATTCAGATGGCTGTCCAGTTTTTCTCCCATGATTTCTCACAGTTCACAATGTGTGTGTATATGTATTCGCCCCCCACATTACCAAGTAAACTGACATGAATTAATAGTTTGTTGCTTGGAAGCTCAGAGGTCATATACAGTATACCCCTGTGAAGTCGAAGTTCAGCGTTCACAGCTTCAGTCTTTCACAGGATTTTTCTCCAAGCGAGTCCAAGACAATCTCCTTGTGAGTAAGCCAGAGCCTCACCATGCAGTGGCTTACTTGCAAGGAGATTGTTTCCTCTGAGTTTGGACTCTCTTGGAGAAAACAATCTCTGTGTGCCCCACCACGCACGTGCCCCCAGACCTGGCCCAGCCTGCACTTCCTGCCTGCACCACCTTGGTGGCCGGCACCTATCACTGGCACCAAATTCACGGTTTTTCACAATTTGCGGGTGCTTTAGGAACGTAACCCCCATGAATTTTGGGGGACTACTGTATATTCAAAAATTATTTAGGTACCACCAACTGATAATTCCTTAAAATATTCCTTCATTTGGCCTTTGCATTCCAGTGTATGGATTCCATAAGTAAAATCCAGAAAGATAATGAGATTGGGGGGAAATTGTACTTCACTTAATTTAGGCTAAGTTTTTCTTTGAAAAGCTTTGACTGTAGTCTTCCCCTTAAAGCTTCCAAGTAAAAACTGCTAGTTCCTGCAGGTTCAGGTTTCAATAATTTGCTTCTCTTGAGTATTTCCTCCCTAGTGGTACATTGCATTTTACTTCAATAGCACATATTCATGTGAAAAGCCTGCCAGTTTACTATTAGTTGGTTTTGCCAGGAGCTGCTTAGAACGATAGAGCCCTAGCTCTGTGTCCCTGAACTATTGCAGTGAGAAGGTAAAGGAAAAATTAGCAGTTATTTTGTGGAATATATGAATTAGTCATCTACATTCTAATGAAGAGAAGAAAAAGTCCAAATGATATTAATGGAATGGCTTATCTATAAGAATAATAAGATAGAAGAATTGTGTGTACTCTCTCATGCCTCTCTCTCTCCTTTCACTGAAGAATCCATGACAAGACTTCTTTCTTTGTATATGGTACCTCACTGTTCATTTTTAGATTTGGACTTCTATAAGCTTCACCACACAGGTTTTGATTCTCACAGATAGTCCTATTCCTTTATATTACAACCACCAGTGGCAGCTAGTGGCACTAGCTGGCAGTTCCAGCTAGTGTAATACTGAACTGTTGACAATTAGACACACTGAGAGCCAGTGTGGTGTAGTGGTTAAGAGCACGGGACTGGGACTCAGACGATCTGGGTTCTAGTCCCCGCTCAGCCATGGAGCCAACTGGGTGACTTTGGGCCAGTCACAGACTCTCAGCCCAGCCTACCTCACAGGGTTGTTGTTGTGGGGATAAGATGGAGGAGGAGAGATGATGTAAGCTGCCTTGAGCCCTTTGGAGAAGAAGGCAGGATATAAATCAAATGAATGAATGAATGAATGACCTTCCAGGATTTAAATTCTGTATCTGAAAGAACTATATAATTTTGCAAGAGACAATTGCACATATCTATTAAGACTACGCTAACTTGTAACATGGACAGTTGATTGTTTGTATGTGGTTTTGGTTTTTCTTTCTTTTTTTGTTTAATTTTGGTTTTTGCCTGCCTCTTTTTTTCCTCCCCTGTCTTCTTGCATCTCTTCTGGTGCATTGTGAACCTTGTCCTTTGTCCTATGTTGGAAGGAAATACCCTGTCTCGATATTGATATATATATAATCCTGCCTGAAATTCTGAGTTTGTATTCTGGGACCTTATTTCAAGCTGAAAAGAAGCAGCTGCCCCAGTTGGTCTAGGAACTTAGTATATAAGGAGAACTAAGAGGAGAGGAGGAGGAGGAGAGCTAACAGGAGTTTGGAAGAGTGGTTGTAATGGAAGAGGAGACAAAGACAGAGGCAAAGGGGACTCTGTTGTTAACTTTCAGGGAAGATAGGAGAAAGCTTAGGCTGTCACAACATGAACAGCAATGTAGATTTGAGAAGTATGGAATATGGATTGAGAAGACTGGTGTGGGTGACCTTGCAGTGCTGGTGACCTGCAAGGTCCAGGCAATGTTTTTCTTGTCTGAGGTCAACATGGCTCTCACATGCAGCAAGTGCAAGCTAATCATCATGTTGGAAGAAAAAATGAGAGCACTGGAGCATCAAGTGTTTACCTCAAGGTTATAAAGGATAATGAAGAGTTTTTTTGACAAAGTGGTGGAAATGCAAAACCTAAGTGTAGTACAGGAGAGGCAAAAGAGGAAAATCCTGAGGAAAGGGGAAATGAGAAGGAAACTCCCTGGAAAAGAGTAACAGGAACAAAAGAGCTAGAAGACATTCTGCACTAGTAAAAGCAGTGGATCTATGGAACTGCTTTCAGGTACCTAAGGATGGGACTGGAGAGCAGACTGCAGTGCAATAATTACAAGTTATCCCATGCAACACCAAGCAAGAGGCTGAAGGTCAGTCAAGTAGTGGCAATGATACCAAGACATACAAGAACAAGAAGGAAAGAGTGTTAGTTGTTGGAGACTCCCTGATGCATGGCATGGAAACTCATGTATTTAAGTTAAGTTAAAGACACGTAAGTTAAGACAAGTAAACTCACTTAGATATGCTGTCTCATGGAAGATGGATTAGAGATATAACTGAAGGACTCCCAAAGCTCATAAAGTATACTGACATATATCCCTTACTTTTTATCTGTGTAGGGAAAATGACACTGCCAAGTGGAGCTTTGAAGAAATTACACTGAACTTTGAAATTTTGGGGAAGAAAGCCAAGAACTTTGGGGTCCAGATAATTTTCATTTCTACCCACCCTTCCATTCCAGGTGACTGCCTAGCTACCAAGGTGGTACCAATGGATCTGGATTCTGCGTCCATGGACTACACTACTTGGAAGAATGATTACTGGCAAGGGATGGGTTGTACCTTACAAGGACTGTAAATAAGGTGCTTAGCCACATCTTGAAGAAATTTATAAGGAGGGTTTTAAACTGAATTCTACAAGGGAAGGAGAAATACACCTGGGTGTGACAGGAGACAAAGGCTTATGTATCAGAACAGAGGTTTAATAATGCCCAATAATCGTCTTCCAAAAAAGTAAGCAGAAAGCTAGACTACAAAGCATGTGGTCTTTGATGTCTGTATACTAATGACTAGAGTACGGGAAACAAACAATACAAACCTAAACTCTTAATAAAGGAGAGTGAATACAAGCTGATAGGTGTAACATGGGATGACTCCCATGACTGCAATTCAATAATTGAACAATATAACCTGCTCAAGAAGAACAGAAGGAACAGAAAAGGAAGTGTCATCATACTATATATTAAAGATAAATATCACTGCACAGAAATGCAGCTGGATGAACTTAGTAGCCCCACTGAGAGCATCTGGATTAATATAAATGGAGCAGGAAATAAAAGGAACATATGATTCGGAGTATATAACCAACCACCTAGTCAGTGGGAAGATGAGGATTAAACTTGTGAAAAAGCAAATTGCCAGTGTTTCAAGGTGGCATGGTATAGTAGTTATGGGGGACTCCAATTTCACTGGTATCTGTTGGGAGACAAATTCTTTCAAGAAATTCCTGACTTGTTGTGATGATAACTTCCTCCTACAGAAAGTGAAAGAAGAAACAAGAGAAAAAGCTATACTTGACTTGATACTAGTCAGCAGGGAAGACCTAATGGACAAAGTGGCATCTACAGGAAATCTGGGGTAAAGTGACCAAGGCATATTTGAATTCTTGATTCTAAAGAAAACAAAAGCCAAGTGTAGCCAAACATGTACCCTGGATGTTAGGAAAGGTGATTTTAATAAACTCAGAGCAATGATAAGTAAAGTTCCATGGTAAGTGATTCTAATGAGAAAAGGAGTTCAGGATGGATGAGCATTTTAAAAAAGTAAATTCTAAACATGTACAAGGAAAGAGGAAGAAGTCAACAGTAGGAGCCAGTGTGGCTTCACAAATTGATGAACAGAAAACAAAAAAAGACACATACAATAAGTAGAAAGAAGGCACGAGTACAAAGAAAGAGTACAGGCCTCCCTGACAAAGAAAAAGTACAGGCTGAAGGACCAGGAATGGCAACTTGAGATTGATAGGCAAATGGTCAAGGATCACCTAATTAGTTTGAATAAGTTCAGATCTCCAAGACTGGATGAACTGCATAATAAAGGAACTAACAGAAGAAGTCTCAGAACCACTATCTATTATATTTAAGAAATCATGGAGAACAGAGGAAGTGCCAGATGACTGGAGAAGGGCTATCCTCAAGAAAGGAAAAAAGGAAGAACCTGGGAACTACAGATCAATCAGTCTGACATCAAGTCCTGGGAAAATTCTGGAGCAGATTATAAAGCAGTCGATCTACAAATACCTTGGGAGCAATGCAGTGATTACTAGAAGCCAAAACAGATTCCTCAAGAACAAATCCTGCCAGATTCATCTGATTCATCTTTGACTGAATAACCTCCCTGGTGGAATGTGGGAATGCTGTGGACATAATATATCATGACTTCAGCAATGTTTTTGACAAAGTGTTGCATGATATCTCGATTAAGGTAAAGGTAAAGGTAAAGGTTTCCCCTTGACATTACGTCCAGTCATGCCTGACTCTAGGGGGCGGTGCTCATCTCCGTTTCCCAGCCGAGGGAGCCAGCGTTTGTCCGCAGACAGTCTCCATGGTCATGTGGCCAGCATGACTAAACACCGAAGTGCACAGAACGCTGTTACCTGCCCACCGAAGTAGTACCTTTTTATCGACTTGCATTTGCATGCTTTCGAACTGCAAGGTTGGCAGGAGCTAGGACGGCGCACGGGAGCTCACCCCATGTGCAGATTCGAACCGGCGACCCTTCGATCTACCAGCCCAGCAGCACAGCGGTTTAAACCACTGCGCCACCTGCAGTCCTTAAAGGTAAAGGTTTCCCCTTGACATTACGTCCAGTCATGCCTGACTCTAGGGGGCGGTGCTCATCTCCGTTTCCTAGCCGAGGGAGCCAGCGTTTGTCCGCAGACAGTCTCCATGGTCATGTGGCCGGCATGACTAAACACCGAAGTGCACAGAACGCTGTTACCTGCCCACCGAAGTGGTACCTTTTTATCTACTTGCATTTGCATGCTTTCGAACTGCAAGGTTGGCAGGAGCTAGGACGGCGCACGGGAGCTCACCCCATGTGCAGATTCGAACCGGCGACCCTTCGATCTACCAGCCCAGCAGCACAGCGGTTTAAACCACTGCGCCACCTGCAGTCCTTGATATCTTGATTAGCAGACTAATTAAAATGGGCTATACCAAACTAACTGGATTCACAGTTAGCTACTAAATCAGATTCAAAAAGTGCTCATTAGGGGCACTTCAGGAAACAGCTATGGCGGGAGTCACAGATGTTGCTGTTAAATGTGACATCTATGCCATGTTTCTCCATCTCCATCAGGAACAGAAGGGATACATTTGCTTTAGGTGCAAGCTAGTGTCCCTTCTAGAGGAGAAGGTGAATAGTCTAGAGGACACCCTTGTCTCCCTCTGGGCAGATGAGTGATTCCTGGACATGGCCAAGAGAGCTCTCCAGGCCAACCAGGAACAGCCCCCTTCCGGGCAGAAGAATGAGGGAAGGTTGAGAGGGAAACAGCCAGGGAGACATGGAAGCATGCCACCAACAGGAGGAGGAGGCCTGATGCTGACCTGAAGCTGGCAAATAGGTTTTCATGGCTTCGGGAGGCTGGGGCTGATGATGACTTGGGGGACTGACCTGTTTGGGAACTCCAGCCTGGGGCAGATATGGCCAGGAGGCCACTGTAGGAGTGGCGAGGGCCAAGACATGGCCATCTATCACCACTAGGAAGAGAGGATGGATGAATAATTGTCTTCAGGGACTCCCTGCTAAGGGGTATGGAGGTTGCAGTGTGCCATCCTGACCCTGAGGCGGGGGTGTCTGCTTCTTGCCAGCGCATACATCCAGCACATGACAGACAGACTGGAGAGTCTTCTTCCCTCAGGAGTCACCAGTCACTTTTGGTGATCCACATGGGGACAAATGATACAGCCAGGCAGCAGGTGGGTGGGCGGGCTTGCTAGGGACCTTGGAGGTCTGGGCAAGAAACTCAAGGATCTAAAGGCCCAGGTGGCCTTTTCCTCTATTTTGCCTTTCTGGGGATTTGGGTCAATTAGAAAGAGGAGGGTTGTGGAAGTGAAAACCTGGCTCAGGGCATGGTGTCAGAAAGAATGTTTCGAGTTCTTCCATCATGGCACCTGGTACCTTGCCAGTGGACTTCTAGCAAGGAAGAGGGTGCACCTCATGAGAATGGGGAGAAGGTTCTATGGAGATACTCTAGTGTGCTTTGTCTGGAAAGCTTTAACCTGAGCCAGGGGTAGGTTCAGGCACCCCAAAACCTGCCCTGATTGGACAAGTGGGGGAGAAGATCAGAGTTTCAGGACCAGGGCATTGCCGGTACTGCAGGGGCTTGCAGGACTTCTACAGAGAGTGTTCTGGCACCAGGGATGAAAAGAGAAAAGAGGAGGCCAGGGGACTCAAAGATAGTGGGATCACAAGAATGAGCTGAGATGTATGTATACTAATGCTAGGAGCATGGGAAACAGGCAGGAAGAGCTTTAGGCTCTCCTGTGAGTAGGAAGGTGTGACCTGGTGGGGATTTATTTATTTATTTATTTATTAGATAAATTTCTATGCCGCCCTTTGCCAACTAGCCTCGGGGCGGCTTACAACAAATATAATATAAAACAAAAACATAAACCAAACATACAAACAACACACACTAAACAAACTAAAATTATACAATCTAAAATTGGCCTATCTCAGAGTCCCAAATTAAAACTATAAATAAGCCTATAGTTAAAATTTACAATTTAATTTAATTTACAATTTAATTTACAATTAGACTGATAAACTAATAAATTAACAATTAAAATATTTCTTAAATAAAAAGGTCTTTGCCTGGTGCCGAAAAGCAAATAATGACGGCGCCAGGCGAGCCTCTCTGGGGAGCACATTCCATAAGCGGGGTGCCACCACAGAGAAAGCCCTCCTCCGGGTGCTCACCCTCTTCACTTCACTTCCTTCACAGAGGGTTCCCGGAGGAGAGCATCTGCCGCCGATCGTAAGGGGCGGGAGGGCATATATGGTCTCATATATCATGGAAACATGGTAGGATGAAAGGCAGGATTGGAATGTAAACATAGAGGGGTATGTCCTATTCAGAAAGGGCAGGAAGGAAAAGAGGGGAGGGAGTGTAGCATAATATGTCAGCAAAGGGATAGGATGCAAAGAGAGTGGTGTAGATGCATATGGGGATCAGATAAAGGAGGTCTGGGTAAAACTAAAGGGTCTTGATGAGGGAAGGGAAATGACAGTGGGGATAAACTATTGCTCGCTGCGGCAACCTGATACCCTGGACAATGCCCTGACACACCAAATTTGAGAGATATCTCAGGGGAGGAACATGGTAATTATAGGGGATTTCAATCTCCCAGATATTATTTGGGAGACTCACTTGGCAGCAACAGCCAGGTCACATGGCTTCCTAGACTCTACAGAGGGAGGATTTTTCACACAGAGGGTCCAGAATGCAATGGGGGTGGGGGGATATCCTTGACTTTGACCAACAGGAAAGATCTGATAAATCAGCTGCAGATTAGGGGAGCTCTGGATATAAGTGATCACTCCCTCCTTTGATCTGAGATGAGGGGAATGGGGATGAGTGGCAGATCAAGTACTAGAAGCTGGGTGTCATAAGTACAGGTTAGAGGACAAGTGGCTGGAAAGCAGCACTTATGAAAAGGATCTCAAGCTAAACATGAGTTAGCTAAACTAATTGACTGCAAGCTAAACATGAGTCAGCAGGGTCAAGAGATGAACGCCACCCTTGGTTGCATGGCTTCTAGATCAAGAGAAGTGTTACTACCACTCTATATGACTCAGTGCATCCGCAACTGGAGTATTGTTTTCAGTCCTGGGCTCCACGTTACAAGAAGGATGTTAGAGTCACTGCAGCATAGGGCCACAAGGTTGGTGGCTGAGTTGCAGGGAAAGCTATATTAGGCAAGGCAGAGGGAACTGCGTCTATTCATCCTGGAGAAGAGGAGACTCCAAGGGGATCTGTTGGCGACATATAGGTACATGAGGGGAAGTCACACGGAGGTGAGTAGAGACCTGTTTTCCCCTTCAGAGGAAGGCGCTCCAGTGGAGCCAACCTCAGGGAACCAGGGGTTCAATTTGGATGCCAGGAAGTACTTCCTTAAGGGAATAGAATGGGCTTCTACAGGACATGGTTGACACCCCATTGCTGAGGGTGTTCAAGGATAGGCTGGACACGCACATGGTAGGCATGTCATGAGTAGAGCAGAGCCAGCTGGAGTCAGAGGTCAGAATAGATGGACGGAGAGGTCCCTTCTGACTCACTGTTTCTGTTTTTTCTGTACTCAGCACTGGTTAGCTCTGATCTGAAGTACTGTGTTAAGTTCTTGACACCACGGTTTAAGAAAGAGGCAAACAAGCTGGAAAGATTTCTGAAAGGGGCAACAAGAATGATCTGGTGCCTGTGAAGAGAGATTGAAAGAAATTAACATATTTAGCCTTGAGAAGAGAAAACTGAGGGAAACAATGATAGCATTCTTCAAGTACTTGAAAAATTGTCACACAGAGGTGGGGAGAATCTCTTCTCAAACATTCCAGAGTGCAGAACATGGAATAATGGGCTCAAATTACAGAAAGTCAGATTCCAGCTGAACATCAGGAAGAACTTGCTGACTGTTGGAGCAATACAACAATGGAATCAATTATTTAGGAAGGTTGTGAGCTCTCCCACACTAAACGCATTCAAGATGCAGCCTGACAGCCACCTGAGAGGGATAGTTTAATTTGAATTCCTCCAATGAACAGGGGTCAGAGCTGATGACCTTCTTGGCCCCTTCCAATTCTACTATTCTATTACTGTTATTTAAACTCTAATTACATGAAGCACTGAAAGCTGTGTCTTCCATGAATTTGTCTAAGAGCTTTTTAAAGGCCTTCAAACTAGTACCTACCAGTCTGTCTTCTGGTAGCAAATTCCATAATTTAGCCATGTGTTGTGCGTACTGCACTTCCCACCATGTCTGGACAGAAAAATTGGGGGAAATATTTCACCAAATATATCTAGCAAATGCTTCCAGGTAGAGGAGTTTTAGCACTGACAGTCAGAAAGCACTCTGCAGCCATTTGATCTTTTCTTATTGAACAGATTTTCTGTAGTAAGAAAAAAGCCCCCCAACCCCAAAAAAGTGGAAAAACACAAGAGGGTTATGTTGTCATCTGGAAACAAATGTAAAAACTGTTGTAAAATTTTACAAATGAGGCAAGGTGCTAAGGTGTTTTTTAAAAAAAACCTTTCATGAAAGCACCCTAAGGGGAAAGAGAGTTAAATATAAAGTAGGGTAGTATCCAGTAGTGGAGGAAAGATGAAACTCAGGCTACCTAAAAGCTGTCCTCTGATTTTCTGAACATGCTGCTTCCTTCAGTCTTAGAACACTTCTTTCAGAGCCTCCCCTGCACAACACACACCTATTTTATCACTATGACACAGCTGAAGTTGCTGTGCAATCATCATCACCATCTCTGCTGCACACTTCTTTTTCTCTGTGGTCCTCCTGGGCTGCCTGCACTCTCTGAGGAATGATTGCATAACACCTTCCCCTGGGTTTTATTTGAGGGGTGGGATGCCAGGGAGACCAGAGACTGATGGAAAGATGATTGCAGAATGGGGCACAAGAAATTTTCTGCTGTAAAAGTGAGCACATAGGAATTTCTCTGGAATTTCTTCTTCTCTGAACATTTTTTTCAAAAGCAATTTCTTTCTACTGAATTGAATTAGAAAGGTTGGAAATGTGAGTCAGTTTTGGCCAAGCACTATTAATAGCTAGCATATATGTATTTCTTTTGTGTGCTCAGAACGCTTCCAATTTGCTATCTAAACCCCCTTGCAAATTTGATTAGTAAATTATCCTTGTATTGCAAACTGCAGTTTAGGCCAAGAGCTAAGTTGATTTACTAGTCAAATAACTATGTGCATCTGATGAAACAGACTTTATTCCATGAAAGTTTAAGCATAATAAATTGTCCAACTGTAAGGTGCTACTGGATTCTTTGTTGGTTTTGCTTCAATTAAGTAACACAGCTATTCCACTGTAAATTGGGTTCATGATCATGGTAAAATTTGAACTTTGGACAATGCTAACAATGTTGACTGCTATTCTACATCACCATTTGAATCTTTAAATTGGGGGCAAGTCCTTTATTTGCCTTTTCCAGTCTTTGTCATATTTGGAATTCTGCAGACCAGAAAGGGAGCGAATATGGCTAAGAATGGACTAGAATAACCACCACTGATATTATCTTGCACCTGAAGGGAACATGCACTACCATCTACCATTGTTAAAAAAAAGTCATTCATTTCCAGTCATATATATCATTGACCTCAAGATTTATGAAGCTCAAACTTGATTAATGACAGCAGAGTTATTTGTTTAAATTTGCCCAAATCATTATTAAATCTTCCCAAATCCTTATAAAATTTGAGAGTAAAATTTGCATAAGATGTAACTTGAGAGTTAACATAAACAAAACACAAACCATAGTATGGCTGAATAGCAACTTATTTATTTATTATATTTATATTCCATCCTTTTTCCTTTCAAGGAACTCATAGCAGCTTAATTCTGCTCCTCTTAATCTTATCCTTTTTAATGTGTTCCATCATGTTTTAATACATTTAATTATTCCTACATGCCTAGGAAGACCTTGGCAGTTATAGGTGGCATCTAAATATTTGTATAAATAATAAATAAGACTAACCCTGTAGCTGAAAGTCTGTTATGGGCCCAAAGTCACACAGTTAGTTCCATGGCTGAGTGGGAACTAGAACCTAGAACCTAGATCTCCTAAGTTCCAGTCCCACACTCTTAACCAATACATCACACCGGCTTTCAAACAGTATATTCAATAGCCGGCAACCTCTTCTAGAATACCTACAGGTAAGATCATTTTGGCACCTCCTTTAGATGCCTCTTTTGTCACAGCAATGGTAACTAACTTGGTAAATTCAGGTTGTGTTGCTGGCCAGGCGTAATTTTTATCAGGCTAGACAAGGACAGTCTTGTTTCAATAATCTACATTCTTGTAATCTCTAATCTAGACTATTGCAATGTACGATATGTGGAGCTGCCCTTGAAAACTGTTCAGCAGCTAAGGTTCTAGAAAACATAGCAGCCTGACTAATAACTGAGAGCAGAAGGTCCAAACATATACTAGCAATTCTGGTCCACTTGCAGCAACTGCCTACACACTTCCAAGTCCAATTCAACATGCTGATTTCAACCTATGACATATACATCTCTGCATGGTTGGAACGGCAATACTTGATAAAAAAAATAATAACTTCTTCCACCTCCAACCTGCTGAGAAACTATGCCCAACATCTGATGCCTTCATCCAACTAGCACCTGTGAGGGAGTCTCAGTTGGTAATAAGGAATAAGGCATTCTCAGTGCCAGTCTCCCAGTTTTGAAATAAACTCCTCACTGAGTGCTACCCAGTTCCAATTCTGCTATCCTTTTGGTACCAGTTAAGACTGCCCTCTATGCCAAGGTATTTAACAACTCTAAACAGTACATAGCATGGTTATGTCAGCATTCAGAGATGGCCTCAGATGTTAAAAATAGGGTCCAGGAAGATTATGGTTTGAAGAGACATTCTATCAAGTGTTACGGTCATAAAGTCCCTTCGAGGAAGCTGTCAAAAGCCTTTTGTTAATTTCTGGATTGAAGGTTTTATTAACAAGAATTATTTTTATTTAATTGTATTTAATTAAATAATTATTTAATCTTGCCTTGCTTGTTTTTTTTTTAATTTTGTACATCACCCTAGGAGGGTTCCACTCTTTAAAGTGGCAGAATCTGTAAATAAATAGATGCATTTTATAACACCAGTTAACACCTTATTTTCTAAATCATTTTAACTAAATCTAAGTCATTTTATTGTTCTAAATCATTCTAAATCATTTTTATTTTCTAAATCATTTTAACTGATGTTTTAGTTTTTGTAAGTTGCATTTTAGTTGTATTTATTAATTGGTGGGCTTACATAACAGATAGCACATGGAAGCATGTTGTGCACCATAGGTTTCCCCCCTCTTCTCCACTGGTACTCCCTTGCATATCATGGGGTATTCTGTAGCAGGACCCATCTCATCTCTTCCCCTTTTTCCCTCTCCAAGATGCTTTTTGCCATTCCCAAACCTACAGCTAATGACAGCCCCTCCAAAGCCCAAGTGGCACTTCAGAGAGGCTGTCACTGGTTAACCAATCTTTAAAAATTATTCCTTGCACCTAAAATGTGCATAAGTATTTTAGCAATTAAAAAATAGATTTGCTAAAGTGTATAAGTGCACATTTGCATTTTTGCTAAAATATGAAGCCTGGGAGAAGAAGGGTCTGCTGTCAAAGTACAGAAGGCACCATCTGTGTATAGTGATGTCAAGATTCTGCATATTTGGTCATTTTTTCCTTGCTTTCTGCTAAAAGCTGTCAAAAGGTGAGCTGTCAAAGGAAAGCAAAATTGTGAGTGATCTTTGTTCACAAGTAAAGGCCAGTAGATCATGTACTCTGCATTAAGATCCTCTAAGGTTGTTTATTTGCTGAATCTGAAGCTTTTTCTGAGACTCTAAGGACTCAGGAAGGTAGACAAGTATGATCCAATGCATTTATGGAAACACAAAGTTTTGACAGCTAGCTGTCAAGATTCAGCCTTCCTTTTAAAATGGAGTTTTAGACAGGCCTACCCCAGCTTTTTAAAATTTATTTATTTAAGGTTTTACATGTATATGCATATGTTCCTGTCCAAAAAAAGCCTGCATTTTTACAGCCCGTCCTATAAATTTGGGGTTTACATAAAAACAGAAATAATGATATTTTATTTCCAAAATTCTGTAACAAATACATGTTTCTTAATTTTTCTGATATGTATGTAGTATACGAAAATGTATAACATAATTTAAAATAATTTTCCAAGAAATCAAATGCAAATCAATAAAGTTAATAGATTTACTACAAAATGTCAGTCTTTGAGTCTTCTATAGCCATACATTGCAGCGGTGTGATGTCACAGCATCTGATGTGAAGAAACAGAAGTTGAGGGAAGTGGGGACTGAGACACAGGGACTGAAAAGAGTTCAATGAATATTACAGATGTTATTGCAAGTGAATGAGAGAACAGCAGAACAGAGGTGGGGGAAAAGCCTTTGAACTTCACAGATATTGGATGATTTGCTGCAATGTCACAGAATAGCACATTCAAACACAGAATAGAAGGAGCTATGTATTGTTATTTGAATAGTATGTGGAAGATAACTAAGGAAGGTCTCTCATCATATTTTACCCTGCTGGATGATGCTACATTTTAAAGAAAAATTGAACAGAGATTGAAGAAAGCATTTCAACATGTGTAGGTGTACTGTTGTTTGTAAGTGATCCAAAATGTTGAGGACAGAACTTAGAATAAACCATTTAAAAAACACACTTTCATTTTTTCAAGTTTATTATTGTCTTAAAAAGAAAAGCCACAAGTTTTGGACAGTCAAATGTCCCTTCATTTCTGTTTGAGCTGAATGCTAACTAATGAGCAAGTCACTTTTTAATTAAACTATATTATCTACAACAAGGATTTATAATTTTAAAATTAAAATTACATCTTATATTAACTCAGCTCACCTATACATTTAGCTCACAATACTTCTAAATGCCCATCTGCCACCAGTGTACACTGAGATGCTTGATATTCCACCCACCAATTTTTTCTAACAACCACTGTGCAATTAAATTCAACATGATCTGTTGCGAGGTAAATTAGGCACACCTGCGGCCCGACTTCATTTGAACTGCATCAGAAAAGGACCTAACAAGGTGAGAGCATACCACAAAGTTATAGTCCTGTCAAGCAATTAGGTTTTCACTTCTGGGACATCCGCAGAGTGCAATTATGCTACACATTACAACCTGGCTAATCTTCTGAACAAATGTCATGTCTCAGAGAAGCTAGTAAAAGTAGTTCATCTGCAAATGTGTCTAGGATTAAGCCTTATGCACATAACAATCTACCAGAGACTTTTTTGGTCACATGAAAGCCTCCTCGTTGTCTTTTCTCCCACCTCATCACACCCTGGTCCACCCATCACTATTCTTTCTATAACATTTTAAGACTTTGTGAAATGAATGTTAAATGTTTAGGGGATTTTTAAGCATTGTATTTCAGAGCTGTACATGCTGTTGTTGTCATTAAAACCAATTTTTAAAAGTATGTACCAGGATGCTAAATACATCCTCAAAATACCTATGTGGTTTAGAAATTAATATGTTTAAGATTCAGTTGAAAGTTGGAACAACTGGAAATTTGTATTGTCCTGAAGGATTAGTTCACACACTTTGGGTACAATACTATGGTCTCCCAATATTATCCAAAATCCATAAGATTATTAGGCTGCCCAGCTCCAAGGTCTCCTGAAAGTTTGAAGCTGGGGACTCTA
>JAIXND010000756.1:35151017-35156017 GCA_023646645.1 Varanus salvator macromaculatus | reverse complement strand
AAGACAAGACAGACTCCTGTTTGTGCAACTAATGTTCTTAATGCTCTCATTTCAGCAAGTAAAGTTTATTGTTCATTCTGTGTATTTAAAAGTTGGCAAGGCTATTTTTAATCTCATCTTTACTATCCAGGATATTCTAAAGGAGAAAAGAGTAAGACAGCAACAAGAAATTAAGAAGTTCTACCTCTATCCACTAGAGGGCTTCATATTCATTGTTGTTTTAAAGCAAATTAAGGGCCCACTACTGTGGGCCCTGCCTAATACAAGTACTGGTTCACTATTTGTTGCTAGTCTGTAAGGACTTTTTTAAAAACTCAACAATACCAACATCAATACCATTTTCTCAAAATTACTTTATTTTCCTGTAATTACCATATTTATTAAAGACCTTGTTCTTATAAATGTTGTAGCTTTCTGTAGTTAAAGGGTTTTGTTTTTAAAGTCATCTTTGAAAAAAAATATTTGGGCATTAATAGTATAAATATATCCATGTCTACTCAGAAGTATGCCCAGCTGGGTTCAGTAGGATTTACTGCCAGGTATGTATACATACTGTCACTATAAGTCTGTGGCAGTTATAGCTGGTCTATAAATACATGTATGTATAAAAAAATAAATGTTTAAATGTGCATATTGTATTCAATGCAACTTTCATTGATAAATGCTGAGTAGGCATGTCACCTGATACATTTAATTAAGCATGCTATATGGTTAAGCGAGAGATGACACAATTATAAAATCATTTTTATATGTAGCTTCTTTTAAAGTTGCTGATTCTTACTGCATTCATCTGTTGTATTATATTGAGTCATTCATAAAATCAAAAAAAGGAAAAATATTCAGATCCAGTTTAACCGTGCCTTTTCTCAGGTCACGAAGACAATTTTTCACACCTTTTGGTGATATCAGAAAGAAAAATGAAAAAATCCCAGTTAGTTATACATTTCGTCGTTATGAAGAGTTTTGTCTTTCCCAAGAGTGAAAAGGCCCATTAATTGCTCATGTAACAGAGAAAACAGCATAGGTCGCACTTTAATACACAAGCATTTATCCTTACACTCTGAGACACAGCTGCAGGTCAGGAATCCAACCAATCCTGGGAGATCTCTGGGAACTAAGATAATGAAAATTTTTTCATGTATAAAATCCTTAATCAAAATGCTAGTAGTGTCATCTTGTAGTGCAGACACTGCAACTTAAAATTAATATACAACAGAACCTTTAGCAAAGTGAACATCCCTCTGATTCTACAGTACATGCACTTTGAACTATGGCAGTGAATAAATGCCTTGAATGTAATGACAATACTACAGAAAACTGGGTATCTAGTCAGTAAGTCAGCATGGCTATAATTTGTCACACTAACTTGAGTGCATGGAGAAAAAAGAAGTTGCCAAGCTATCAGTTTTTTTCTCCCTGACCAAAGGTTATATGGCTTGCAAAAAAAATTAATAGACACTGAATATGGTACAACATTTAAATACCCTCAAATTGATGTGTATTCTCATTACTAAACTAACTCTGAATATAAATAGTTCTAAAATAGCTTTCCACAAACCCTTAGAGAGGTCATATATAGATGTATCTGTCTCTAAATGGGCTTATATTTGTCCAGAATTTACTATAGGATGAAATAGGGGTACTTTTAAAATCTTTGAGCTATTCCACCAATACTAACAACTTACTCTAACAAATTTAAATTGCCTTCTAGTCTTCTCTAAATATTTGCTGTATTTAGCATGCCAAAGATATGCCACTTAGTCCAAAGTCTTTTTTGTTGTTGGTGGTGGTGGTGGTGTTGCAAATTGCAATTTTACAACTTCGTGCTCGTGATATATTTTGACAAAGCTCTGCTGACACCCTCTATTGGCCTCCAAAGACAAAATAGCTGATACTCCATGAGTCACCAGAGAACTCTCAATTTGTTGTGAGACGGGCTGCTACTTTGCCATCCTCAATCTGCATGGAGAAAGATTAAACATTCAATTTGTTACTTGATAGGCCACAAGGTTCACCACTTACCATACAAATGGAAAACATTACTGTCATTCCTCAACTTGCTTGCCTGAGTATTTTATTATTTGTAATATTTACTTCAGGGAAATTATGATTCATGTCATATTTATCTTCATGAAAAATGAGCATCTAAATGGAAATCACCTTTTGAATGTACCAGGATATAGTGTAATACTAATATGCTTCATGAACTATAAAATTTAGTCACACTGTATGGATATATTATAGCATGACTTTAATACGCTCACATCAAGCAAATTTTCTCTGTGTTAAGCTGATACTCTGAGACCTGATTTCAGTTTGATAATCATTACACTTACATGATGGTACAAGTCACAGCTTGTAGATTTATGTCCCTCCTCAGCTCTTTTGCATTAATCTGCCTCTGAATAAGCTATTTGCACTTCCTCAGTGCATGCAGGAAATTGAAATAAGGTGCAAATTTGTAGGCCTTAAATCTGAACAAGTACAGACAGATATTTTTCACTTGATACCATTCATTTATTTCAAGTAAATACAAAGGAATTTTTAATCCTTTGTCTTTGTCCTAAGGCAGTTATTCACTAAAACTACTGCTTTGTTGTTTCCTTCATATTTATAACAGCTTTTCTAATGGACTGTCTAAATGAACTCCCAACAATTACCATCTTTACCTTTCTGACTGAGCTGAACTAAGTTTTGTATGAGCAATAAAATACACTAAGTTCAGTGGTGTTACTCTGAAGTAAAAGTCCTATTCATGATGTATCTGATTTTGTAAACCATCCATGCTGTAATCTACCTTGCATATCTTGGGGCTAAGACTTCATTAATACTTCTTATATGTTCCCATATTCACATTTGTTTTGTATTTATTTTGTCCTGTTACTACACATACACACACAATTATATTTTTATTAAACAACAGTAATATAAAAAGTGGTTATCTCATATCTTAAAGGCCAATTGTCTTCACAGTATTTTATTTACCTTCCTTGTTTCCAAACTTTTAAATTCTTTCCATAACCAAAATAATGTCCAGCAATTGTACATGTTAAAGAAACATTCTGAATAATTAGGAACACAGACTTAAGAACACATTTTTGACTGAAAGGAAAAAAAAATATTTTGCATATATTGACAGCAAACTGGTGGGAATATTTTCAAGTATCAGTAAAACTCTTAAGTGATTGAACTGCAAATTTGATTAAGATAAATCTGAGTTTCAGAGCTGATTTTGTCCCATTCTGAAGTATATTCCTGCTAAGTTGACCTGTAACCAATCAGGGTGTTTAAATCTGAGATTTATGTACATGCATCTTTCTGGCAATGGTTCACATGATGACCTAGGGCTAAGGCACCAGCAGGGGAAGCATTCATTTCACAACAGCTGCGGAGCAACGACAAAGTCAAGTGAACCCAATTGAACAGGATGATTGCCCAAGTCTGTTTATTAGATCAAAGTGAAGTGTTGTTGACTACTGGATTTTCAAGTTAAAGTAACCTTGCTCATATGGATTCTTCTTTTAAGGGAATCTTAGACTGGCTACAGTATCCTTAATTCAAAACAAGCCAACAGATCATAAATGTTTTTTGTAATCTTAATTTGTTGAGAAAGTGTCTTGCGCTGAATAATTAATATGATAAAATATGCTCCAGTTGAAAAATACTGTTAAGATATTGCCAGCTGTTTATTTCAAAATAAATAAATGTACATACAATTATTTGATTCTTTAGTGCGAAAGGTCCAAGAGGCTGATTTTATATTATAGGTACCTTCAGTGTACAATTGCTTACTATGTGCACTATAAACATATCTCATTGTAGATCTACTTCATGAACCAGTGCTAGGAAATGTATTGGTGCTGTGTCACCACCCAAACATTTCCTGATAATTAAGTTTAACATTGCATTTCCCCCTATCTTCCAACAGATGATCTGTTGACTGGAAACTTACTGGAGACTGACCCAATAAAATCTAGTGTATTAACTACTTAGAGACCAACCAAGGAGCAAAAGAAGGTTATAGAGGAAGTAATGTAGTTCCCAGATTGTACCTCAGCAAAGAAACTCATGGTGTCACTACCTCAGTCTAATGTGCCTGAGTGTGAATTTTCAGACATTACATTTATTTATTTATTTAATCCCATTTCTATGCCACCCCATAACTCAATGGTTCTCTAGGCGAATTAGACCTGCAAACTGTACTTCATCTGTCTAAAATAGTGCAACAGCAGTCACAGTTTTTGGAGAAGAAAAGGAATGTAAAAGAAAAAGCCTGTATATTACAGTAATCCAGAAAATTCATTCTTTTCCCTAGAAATTCATTAAGATCAGTTATACAAAGGAGAAGCCTTCCACCTGCTATCTTGCATCTCAGGGACATGTGCCAATCCCAGGCCTTCAGCTGTGGTCCTCCACGGGGCTATCTCCTCTTCACTTTTCCTCCCAATGATCCAGATTCTCCACTGCTGTTACCAGTAAGGAAAGATTGAAGTATATCAGATCATTGGCAGAGGGTATGTAGAGAAGGCCCCATTTATTTTCATTTAGAAAGTTCTTGTCCCAGTGCTGCTGTATCATAATAGCCAATGTGTGCAGCCTTCACTCCTTGAGGAAGAAGTGATCTTTGGACCCAAAATTATGCACTCCTGTTAAACCTGACTGCACCAGACTTTTTTCCTCCAGGTGCTTTCTTTTCCTGTCAATTTCACTGACTTTTTGTTGTTTGACTACCACCCCACCTCAGTTTTAGTTAATTTACAAATACCACTGGAAATGGGGCTGGGCATGAATGTAAGAATCCTTGGTAGCCAACCAATTACTTCCCAGATTAGCAGAACATCAAATTAACAGACTTTTTCCCAGCAACTAGAACTCAGAGTCCTACTGTCTCTAAAACTCAACCACGTAAGAATTATCACTTGACATATTATAATATTGGTATTCAGTTGACTTTTTTCATCTTGCAAGGAAAGGAGGGCACAGCAACTGCACAAACTGTT
>JAIXND010000756.1:35061017-35141017 GCA_023646645.1 Varanus salvator macromaculatus | reverse complement strand
CTGAGTCAATATCAATAAAGTGACTGCTCGACAAAATCAAAAGAAGCATGGTTAACTGCTGATGAAAACATCTTAAATTTTCTAAAAATAAAAAAAAATGCAACGACATTTATTAATGCCAACCTAGAATGCTACCAAAAAGTAATAGCCAGGTTAACTAAGTTGATCAATGATTCCAAGAATGTCTCCACCCTGTGTTAAGCCTGTAACTCAAAATACTGATGAACAAAGACAAAAAGGCGTCTCACCAATTTTAAAACAATTACAAGCAGTATTGTTTAAGAGTGTAATACATAAAATTAATTGGAAACTTTCAGGAGTAAAAGCATAAAGGATGTAATTCCATCACCACTGGAACTTGGTACCAATTTTCAGTGGCACTCAGTTGCCCCTAAAACTGAGCAAGAGTAATGTGAAGATTTAATATAAAACTAATAAAAAGTCTTTCACTTTCCATAATCACTAGTGGACACCCAATGTGGCTACCTTTAATCTGCTAAATCCAGAGGATTACAGGCATCCTACGGAAGGTGAAAGAAGCACCCTGCAAAAAACTTAGATGAGAGCCAGTATGACATGGTGATTAGTGTGTTGTACTATGACTTAGGAGATCTGTGCTTGTAGGCCCCAAAGAGGAGAACCTTCTAAGCCACTTTGAGTTCTTTGTAAGAGCAAGAAAGGCAGGATATAAATGTAACCTTGGTTGCCCAGAGAGCATAATGCTAACATAATGCTAATGTGCATTTTAAACTAACTAAATGAGGTAATTAGTCTGCAAAGTATCCTGGTGGAGTGTCTTTCTTCCTTTCTTCCCCAACACTACCTCAGGGCCACCAAATGTCACACTTCCAACCTCAGAACTGCATTCAATATGAAAAGAAGCATGCTGGCTACTCCAACTCTGACCTTGGAGTATGTCAGTGAGGCTGGAGCTGGGCCTATGATTAATGTTATATACATTTAGACAGTGTCTAGAGTCCACAGGCTCTACAAAAGCTTGTGCACAGATATGCTACCTTGAGTGCTATTTTTCTTGGTAGAAAGCTAAGGTGCAAATTGTTTCAAAAAATAAATGTATATGCATGGCAAAGGGTAATGAACACTTCTATAGAAAATATAGGAGTTAAACATATGTATTTGCATTGCTTCTATCTCATTCTTCCTTGGAAATTCTGAGTGACATACTGGCTTTCCAGTTGTCTTCCACTAGCACTTATAAGTGCTACATCCAGAGGCTGTGTCAAGGGTAGTAAAGGGTCCAGGGACAAGGGCTTCTAGCCTTCATTCTCCTTTTCACCATTGCAACTTACTTGTTGGCTATATCTAGACAATGGCAGTGGTAAGAGGGAGAAACATTAGATACTACTGCTCACTGGCTCTCTACCTGTCAGGAAACCAAGCTGTAGCAATGATGGTAAAGAGAAGAATCAATGGCAGCTGGTGAAAACAACTTTGAGAAGATGGATTAACTGAAGGAGGAAGACCAATGAAGTCATCTTGCTCAAAGGTCCTGAAAACACAAAGCCAACTTGACACTCTCTTAGCTTCTATAGCATTCTTAGACCATTGATTTGGCCTACTCCACACAGCACTATATGTGTTTGCCTGTGAAGTACGATGTCAATATGCATTTGCCCTCCATTAAGTTACACTCAGTCAGTCTGCACAGTATCACTACTGCAACCATTTCTTAAATATGTTGAAAGCATGAAAATAGATGTTCAGCTGTGGTTTCTTATTGCTTTCTGCATGGGTTGCACATATACAGAACATAAAATAATCTTACTTTGTTTCTGCAAAATGTGTCTGCAGCTTTGCAAAATGTAGATAAAGACAGTAGAGTCAGAGGAACTGATTCAGAGGGGAGAAAGAGTCATCTGTTTTGAACCTTTAAGAACTTCATAATTACTTGCAAAAAGTAAGATAAGTATTTGGCATATTCAGCTCATCCTTTCCGATTGGAAGCTAATCTGTTGTTCATATAATATATTTGTGATTGTTTGCCAAATGCCAACATTTTCTAGAAACTATTCCTTGTGCCTGTAAAAATGGCTATTACAGGTATGTAACTGATGCATAAAAACATACAGAAATTTCTGTAGACTGAAAAGTTTCCCTTATCTCCTGGACTATTGAAACTCTTAGTTGTTTTCAAGTTTATTGACAAACTCAATTTTCACAGCTTTTCACAATAGTATAGCAGGGCTTGTTCACATAGGGAACTTCTAGCCGAAAATGCTTTTTCGGATACATATTGTTCACTATTGTTATCCCTCCTCCTCCTCTTCCTCCTTCAGAATGTGTGCTGTTTCTTCCTTGTTTTACTGATGTTTTAGTCTAAGCTATCATTACTTCATTTTCTTTCAAAGACCATAGAACAGGATCTACAAAGGGAAATCTTATGACTGTAAAAATAGTCCATAATTTAAAATAAATCCAGTGTTCCCTGATCATGTCATAACTGCACAGAAACACTTTAATTTGATATAAATTTCTCAAGAGAAACTTCTAATTAACTTAGATTTAGCTATGTTCAAGGTATTTTAAGTTAAGACGGCAAAATAGATGATTCTTTGCTGACTCCAGTGTTTCAGTGTTGATATTTCTATATGTTCTATTTTATTTTCTGCTCAGGCTAAATAAATGCCAATATTTACCTTCAAAGAGTCATCATAAAGAAAGCCCCTTGAGATATAAAAATATATTTCTCTCCTCCTCCTTCTAAACAGTGTCAGATTAAGTTTTTTTAGAAGTAAGTGTGCTAAATTCTGTTTATTTGAATTATTATTATTTTGTATGTGAGCAGTCATCACCTGCTGTCAAAATATAGCACATATAAAGTATGTGGTGCTTAATGATATTTTGTCCACATCTAATATAAAAATGATGAGGAATTTAGACACTAGTCCTGTAGTTTCTTTGTATGAATTAAAGATTGGTGCAAATGCCAAATCTTAGTATTGTAAATTAGGCGTGAGACCACACCTTTTCCAATACTTTAAAGTAATAAGAGTGAGCAACCATTTCATGTGATCCTCAAACCTGCAATCCAGTTGCATAATTCTTGGCTTTGGCATGGGTAGTGATGCCATTTGCAGCTGAGAGTAACACAGCAGAATGACTCAATAGCTAAATGGCAAGAAGTTTATGTTTGACAGAAGGATTTTTTTGCTACAAAACTCAGCATGAAGTCCTTACTAATTATATAAATATACCCTCTTTTCCACATATACTGCCCAAATAAGAAAGTAATAAATGAATCCTGCTCTGTGAGCCAATAAATAAATAAATAAAAATCAAAGAGGGCAAGTCACAGGCCACTTAACACTGCAGCTGTTCCCGAGGCAATGTCAACAGACTCTATAGCTCAGATTGTAAGTCTCCAAAAACTCAGGAGGCTGCCTGCTTGGTCTCTAAGGAGATGGACTTTAGCCGGGTGTCACACTATCAGGAAGGTGAAAGGTTGCTTTTGACAGCTATGGGACAAAGTCACTGTGGGTTTACATTTCCATGTGTCCTGCAGAGAAATAACAAGCAATGTATTAGTGCCCAACCAGCTATATAGTACAAGCAACAGGGCAGCCTGAATACTTCAGAACTGCTGTCTATAATACAGTGGCACAAAAAATAGTAGTCCTGTTTTATTTACATTTCAAAAGGAATGTGAAGAGTAGGTCACAGCCTAGCAGTTCCTTGGATCCATTCGATTCACAATGTACCATGGCTGCCTGTTGGAGCTATAGAGGGAAAGAGTCATCCTAGCCCTGTGACCAATAGAGAAGTGCTAGTTTCAACCAACTGTTGATTTGGGTTCCTTGTAGCTTACACATGCAGTTGCAGAGAGCACTGCCAGTCCCTACTCACACATGAGTGACTGAGGAAAAGACTTAAACTTACCAAACTAAGAGGTGGGGGGAATGTGCCATCTGCAGAGCCTCTAACACCCAACATTACCCATTGTCAGTGGTTGAACAGACAGCTGTATTGTTAGTCCACTTACCTACTCCACTGCTATCTTCCTCCAACATGCGCAAGTTAGTCCTTCTTGTTTCACTCAAACATGGGTGAGAAAGACATGGCACTACTTCTCTTCACGTACAAGTCAGAACCAGTGCTTGAGGATACCATGCTCTGAATGTATTTCCCCTGAACACAGAGCCCTGGATGGTATACACATCATGGTATATATGCAGCATTATATTAAAAAGCTGAATCTGTACTCTTATTGGTAGGCTCAGCTGGACCAATAAGTGCAGCTGCTCTTCCTAGATTTCCACATATTTTATTTTAGCTGTATTCCAAGCTCCTTACTATGCCCTTACAAAAAAGAATCCTGCCTTTTGTTTCCTAAAACAGAATTAGCTCACTATCTCCAGACGTTGGGCTTCAGCAATGCTATTTACATATTTATTTATATATTTAAGTCTAATCCAACAAGGCTTCTGAACAAAAGGATTTAGCAGGATTTCAGTCAAGTACTCTGAATATACAACTTGAGAGCTTGTGCACAGCATGACACAAGAGATGTTATGGAATTTGCAGGAAAAACCTATTATTAAAAATGACATGATTCTAATGGTAACTGTTCCTAGTAGAGGACCAAACTATGGTTACTATCACTGTTTTAATTTGTAGCCCACCCACATACCCAAAGGCTTGGTAGGTAACAATGTTGAAATCATTTACTCCCATTCCTGTCCAGAAAACCAGAAATGAAATATTCTTCATTTTTACCCTTCTTTTAGATAGTCAATCTCTAGATCAGGGGAGTTTCTAACGAAGGTGTTTCCCAAGGCAATAGCAGGCCTTGGGAATAGTTCTCTGAACATCTTTGCAGTCATTTCAGTAGCATGGAGCTGGGGTTCTAGAGGATATTGTCTTTTAATTCTGTTCTTAAGTTTTGCTTTCTTAACTTCCTGTGTTAATTTAAAAATTACCATATTTTTCGCTCTATAAGACGCACCTGACCATAAGACGCACCTAGTTTTTAGAGGAGGAAAACAAGAAAAAAATATTCTGAATCAAGTGGTTTACTAAACTATTTAATAAACTATAACAGAATGGGATGTGTTGGGATGTCTTAATCCCAGTTGCTTTACTCTCATGTGCCTCTAGCATACTGTGTGCATGACCCCCCCATCCCCCGCAGACTGCATGTAACTGTTAGGGGATGAAAACATCTTGTATAGAATCCATCTCTGCAGTCCCTTCAATGCCACATGTATTTCCTGTAGGTCTGAATAAACTGTAAATATTCTTTTGATTGCACACTCCCAGCATACCTGCTCTCTCTGATTTTTCTTGCCTCTATCTTAGACAGAGAAGGTGAGCAATGAGGAGAGACCTAAATTCAATCCTCCAACTTTTCTCTCTCTCTTTTTTTTTCATATTTAAAAATGATGCTTAAGAAACTCGGGCTGCATCTACGCATCCTTTTGAGTTGCGAGAAATGCTCACTCAGTGGTCTCTTGTGTGTCATTTCTTCCTCTGGGCCACGGGCATGAAAATCTAACATTTGCACAGTTGCAGAGATCACTATAATAATTGTGTTTCTTGTATCCTCAATTGGGAAGGGAACTTTATATCCACATTGTTTTTGTTAAGCATTTAGAAGTCCCAGTTAATTATCCATGAGGTATTAAAAGGCCCTACCCTTGAGAGACAAAGCTGAATTGTGGGGAACTTCCCTTCCATTCCCAAAAGGTATTTCAAGCTCACTACACTTCTGCTGTTGAATCTTTTTTTTCTTTTTTTTTTCAGAACAAAGAAGTGATGGGTGTTTTCATGGGGATTAACCCTTTTTTTTTTCCAGAGAGGAGGAAAATGTCCCACTTTCCACTTTTTCACACCATGCATAATTTTGAACATCTTTGCCATGCTTCCCATTACTCATCATTTTCCTAAGAGAAGCAATCCTGGTTGTTGTAACAAAGTCTGATAGGGGAGCTGCTCCAATCCCTTGATTGTTTTAGTTGCCCTTCTTTGCACTTTTTCCAACAATGTCATTTTCAGGTGTGGTGGCCAGCACTGTACACAATACTTTAAGTATGGTCATATTAAAGATTTGTATAAGAGGAATATGATCTTGGAAATTTGATTTTCAATTCCTTTCCTAATTATGGCATTCCCTCCTAACATTTGACATTTTCATCAAGCTGTCTACCACATTCTCAAGACCCCTTTCTTGGTCTGTCAGCACTAGTTCAGATTCCATCAGCTTATACTTGAAGATGAGATTCTTTTCCCCCAGCATGCTAACTTTACACTTGCTTACACTGAACAGCATTTGCCGTTCTGATGCCCTTTTTCGCAGCTCGGAGAGATCCCACTGGAATTCCTCACAATTCCTTTTAAATGTTTTATTTTAGTATCATGAGCAAACTTGGCTACTTTATTGCTCACTTCTAATTCCAGATCATTTATGAACAGGTTGAAAAGCACTGATCCTAATGCAGAATCTTGTGAGAATACCATGCATTCTCAATGTTGGCTTTCAATTCTTTAATCAGTTACTGATCCATAGGACAACATGTGTGTGCACACACAGCCCTTATTCCATCACTGCCAGGTTTTCTCAAGAGTCTGTTGATGAATTTTATCAAAAGGCTTTTGGAAGAAAACAATGTCTATTTGATTGCTCTGTCCACGTGTAGTAGTGACACTCTCAAAGAATTCTTTTAAAGCAGGGCTAGTTCTTCTATATGTTAACTGAATCTATCCTGAATAACACTTTCAACCAATTTACGCAGAACCAACAGAAAGCAAAGCAGCATATAATTTTTCAGATCCCTTTTTAAAAATTGTCCTAGAGTGCTGGTACATGGCTAGAGAGTGATCTTAGGGACATGATGTACATATTGTATAAGAAAGTCATCAACTGATTCTGAGGAGGAAGAGGCAGAGCTGAGTAGATGAGTTGGCGATTTATAGGTTATTTACTGAAGATGCTCAGGGCAAAGAGAGAGAACCAGCCCTCTTTGGAAAAGGAGGGAGACATTTCAGAGTGGTGGGGAGGAGATGGAAGGGGTGTCCTTGGCACCAACAGGATATGACAGGCTAAACAAGTGGACCAATTCAGAAGTGTCCAGCATTCCTGCTGTCTAGCCCTCACGCAGCAGGGGCCACCTGCAGGGCTGAATTCTTTCTGAAAGGAATGTTAGGAGGGGAAGTTTAAGTTTGGATCCAGCTCTTTACATTGTCAATTGCTTCTCTCACATTTCAAAGAGAACGCTGCTTCAATTTATACTGTTTCTTAACCTGTTAAACTTTAATAAAAGGATTGTGCTTCTAAAGTGTCATCTGTGCCTGCGGGGGCAGTGGCGTGGGGGCAGGGTGGCGGTGCGGGGCTGCATCGGCCTGGCACAGGATGGCAGTGGCACAGGGCAGCCGCACGCAGCAGCGGTGGCGCGGGGCAATGCGGTGCGTGGGGGCAGTAGTGCGGAGTGGCTGCATGTGGCGGCGCAGGGTGGTGGTGCGCGGCGGCGTGGGGCAGCAGTGCGCGGCGGAACAGGGTGGCGGTGCGCGGCGGAACAGGGCGGCCGCGCGGGGCGGCGTGGGGCGGCAGTGCGCGGCGGCGGTGGCGCGGGGCAGCGGTGCGCAGCGGCGCAGAGCAATGGCGCTGGGCGGCGGTGCACGGCGCCAGAGGCGCGGAGCTTCCCGGTGGGGGTGATCAGTTCCCGGAGTGCAGGGCGGAGCAGGGCGCGCCGAGCACATGCCAGCCTGGTGGTGCAGGCGGGCCAGCAGCGTCCAGGGCGTCAGGCACACACACATTCGCTCTATAAGACGCACAGACATTTCCCCTTACTTCTGAGGGGGAAAAAAGTGTGTCTTATAGAGAGAAAAATACGGTAGTATCGATAATATTAAAGACCACATATCCTCAATAAAGAGGCCCAGCCTTAGGTGATTAATATCCTTGGGCACCCACTAAAGTTCCCATCTCAATATACAACCCATTGCCAATCCCTGGAGCCTGCTTCTCTTCTTCCTTTTTCCCCACCTGCCTTCTGAGAATGAATATTGCAAAAAATGAAGCAGCAGTGTTCACATGCCCCTTCCTTTCCATCCAGGAGGTGGCATGGACTGAGCACAGAGCAAAAGGCAAGTCAATGGTTAGTGGAGATGATGGTGGTGGGCACCTTCAGGGAAAGGGCTTCATTGATCAGGGCTGACCCATGGTATTTTGTTTCCTGAGATGCAAAGAACAAAACAGAATGCTCTCCCATTCTATGTAAAAAAGCCAGAGGAACTAGCAACTGGATCTTTTTTTCCTGCAGTAATGATGAAATAACATTCTCCCCTTTTTCTCAGGGCATCAGACTCACTCAAGGATAGTAAAGATAGATACAAGCTATCTTCTCCAGCAGCTTGTTGCAGCCTCATTTCTTCTGCTACCTGAGGCAGCTAACATTGGTTGTATCTTGCCCAAGAACTACCAAAACCTGGAACCACCACTGTCACAACTCACATACACCTTGTACAAAATGAAGAAGAATGATGATCACAATATTGGCAGCCTTGAAAGTATATTTCTCAAACCAAACCAAACAGCTGTGTCACAAAACTTGCTGATTAACCTTGGCAAAGGCTGCAAAAAGGATCACTGGAGTAACATTTGCTATTGAAGATACTAGGTGCAAATTGCCCTCAGGGATGTTCACCATGTATCTGCTTCTTCACTGAACCACCTTTCTAAAGGAGTAAATTTGCTTTCAAACTCGATTTCTGAATTCATGATTGATACTGACTAGCAAAGCGTTGTTTCACTCAACTGGCTTTCAAAAATCAGCAGAAAAGATAGAAAGTGTAGTATCCTAACAGTGGTGAACATGAACACTACTGTGAACAAAGGAGGATAAAGGAGGCAGGGAGAATGTGTGGCCACAATCAGCCCAAGCCCAAAAGTACTATTAAAATATAATACTAAATGGTTCAGGATATGCATGGATATGAAGCACCATGTACTAGACATGTTGACAGCATGTACCAGGCACAGTATGGATGTTTTAGTAATATTCAGGCTGCCATCAGATGTGAATTGCTTGGACTGAGCAGTGAATGATGTAGAAATCTGAACTGCTCAGATTTATTTTCAGCATGCCCTCTGGTACTACTTCATTGGCAGAGCTGGTACCATGGCTTGGCACATGCCACGGGCCCACACCTCAGCAGTAGTGCACTGATAAGAGTCTCCTTAAGTTCCTACTTCATTATTGCAAACTATTTTTATCAAACTAAATTGGTACTTCCCTACCACCACTCCTAGACACTGAAAAAAATAATAGAGGATGTAGAATCAATGAAGAGGAAGTGATGACAACCTGAAATTGTCATTTTGTCAGTTTGCAAAAATGATTTGGTAGTTTGGTGGGGAAAGGGAGGGTATTAAGGGTTTAGTGGGGTTAGGTCAGGAGTGAAAGTAAATATATGAAAGGTAGCAGGACAAGAGAGATGGGAAAATAGGTAGAACAAGCTGACTGAAAGAACCTCTGGTAATGAGGAATAGGGAGAAGTAATTATACAATGGGAAATAGAATCTTTGAAATATGGTAGAAGGAACAGAGCAGAGGCTATTTAAAAGACAAGACTTGGAAGGAAAATGTTTGGCGGTCTTTTCATGACTCTGTGAAGATTCCAGCTTATGAATTTTATGAAATTAAGCCAGCACTTCAGATGGAGACCTCCAAAATTCGGAACCATAAAGTATTCAGAACTTCAAAATACCTTTAGCATTTAAAAAAAAACTACAAAAGAGTATAGGGAACAAAAACACTGCCCAATGAGCACTGCACACAGAATGGTGACAGAATCTTTGCAGATGGAGGGAGGAAAGGCCATGGCTTTTTGTCAAGGATAGGCATGGTTGAACACCTGCCAACAACCCATACCTCAATATGGTCCCAGAGTGGTTCTTCCTCTTCACCACTCCAATCCGCTTGTTCATCTGCCTCTTAATCTGGCCTGGATAACAGTGCAAAGAGAAGGAAGAGCAGTAGATGCCACCGCTTGCCCGCTGGCTCTCTGCCTGTCAAGCTACTAGTCGAAATGGTGAGCAAGATTATGAGAAGCAATTGCCACTAGTAATTGTGTATTTGGAAGGTAGGGAAAGAGAGCAAGTCCATTGACCATATTTTGCCCAAGGGCCTTCCAAAACCTAAAGCTGCAACTGCTGTTTGTTTGGAATCATAAACAGGATCATTCTACACCATGGTTTCTGTTTTATTTTTTGCTTTTTTGTAGTTCACAGTTGTTATCAGTATAATTTCTAAGCACTACAAGTGAAATGGTGGTAATAGTGCAGATACTTTTACAGTTCAGAATCCAGACAGGAACCCCCCCTCCCCCGCAAATATTACATTCTTCAACTTACCTGGTTTAATGATCACTCCTATTTTCTTCTTAATATGAAAGCAAAGTAGAGAAAGGAACAGTAGTAGATTCATTTCTACTAGAATGATTGTACAAAGATAAGTGAAATCAAATAGTTTATTGCAACTAGGGTAGTGTGGAAGCATAAGTGCCAGTGTATGACATCGGTACAAAATGGGGTGGTGGGGGGATACTGGGCTTGTGTATACACAGAATTCCTTCAGAACAGCACATAAACTCCATTAAAATTAGCTAGGTTATCTGGCATACTGCACCTATTGGCAACAAATTTTGGCATTACATTCATATCCAGGATGTGGTAGATGTTGAACAAATATTCAGGGTTCCTGAACCTATGACAAAATATAAAGCTATTTATGTTAATAAGGTCCTAAACTCAGGACACCATTACATCATATATTTATATCTAAACCATCCTGCCTGTTCAATGAAAGGCTTGTATATATTTAAAATAAAAGTTACAATTGCCTCAAGAAATGTCAATGTGTCACTGATGTTTTCTGCGGTAACTGTGTGAAGTATGGAAATACAGTATGTATCTATTATACATACTTTATGCTAAATATATCTCTGTTTGCATACTTTGTACACAATACTTTGCATTTTTGTACTTTGTATGTACACAAATACTTTGTATTTTTTCTCTGTGCTTTAGCAGTTAAGCCAAAGAAAAAAACCAATGTAACTTTTCCCATAACAATCATGATATTCATTGCTGCCCTTGGATGCAAATCTTTGGCTGTGTTTTGGCTAGCCCACCACAGGATTCTTGCCATCATACTGTGGCTCACATTGTATAAGTAAGCACTTGGAGACACAGGGTGTTCATCAGAACTATGGAAAAGGAAAGCCCCTGGTGTTGGGCTGCTATTATTACCACATATTCTATATTTTCTTGTAGCCATACTAGAAAATACTGTTTTCTAATGTTGAAAATACAGAATATATGTTTGAGTGAAAATTGTGATATTTCCTTTTGGGATTGGAAAGACAGTTCAGCCAACACAGATAGTATGTGGCAGATACCCCCAAGATATGGAGAATGGCAGACACTGCCACATGTTTATATTGTACCTATTCTGGGCTATTGTCTGATCCCTACATTTTCTGTCAGCAAAAATTTTCAATACAGCTACAAGGAGTAACATAAGATCCAAGGAGGGAAAATGAGTACTGCTAGAAAGGCATCGGAGCTTCCTTTCTATGTAAAAGAGAGGAGACCTCTCCATGTGTGACTCTCTGGAGGGGGAAGGGAAGACCATCTGGACCACTGAGGGGAACTTACACACAATTACTTAATTGCAGTTTTAAATGAAATTGTCCATCATAAAAGATGCCTGAAGAATTTTGACTTTAACTGCCTGCCTGAAGGAGCTATAATATACCATTGTTATAGTTTGTCTTAATTTTATTTCTCTAACACAAACTAGAGCCACCACTTCAGAAATATTTGGGATTTAGCTTTAATTGTACTGATTTAAACACAGAGACATACACAGATGCACACACATCTCTTTGTGGTGAAAGCATCACGGTGATTTATCCTCATTATTGTGTAAATAGGTTTCGGCAGTTCTCAGTAAATAAAACAAAGAGTGACAGGAGGAAAAGGGGGGATTTGCTTTCCTACCAATTAGAGTAGCCTTGGGCAGTACTTTTAAGAGGAGATAAATCCTGCAAATCACTAAAATGATCCTGTCACATGCACAAAATATTAAAATCACACAGCAGCACACTTCATACAGTTTGCTTTGGTTTAATGAGTTGGGGTGGGCTTCGTCATGAGGTTTGTTTGTCACAGTCGGGGACTACTGAGTGACAGGGGAGATCATGCCCAACTGCAGCTTCCTAACCAGTAGGGCCAGATGGAAAATCACAATTCACATTTAACACACAGTTTTTTAGAGAATGAAAATTCCTACATTGCCTTTTCACCTCCTATTTCTAAAATTCTTTACCCTAATAAATCCAAAATATTCTATGTATTAGCCAAGAATTCTTTTCCTCCTTCCTTCCAGTGGAGTATTAGAAAATGAAGTACGAGAACCCTATTAAGACAGCAACCTGTTAATTGTGTAAGTTTTTCAAAGATTAAAAGATAGGTTTATGGAACATATGTTGTCATGCCCAAACACTATAAAGGAAATATCAAGGTAATGATGCTGTCTCACAGTAAAATGGATATAGCTACCATCTGCACATTCTGCCTGTCAAATTCACCTGATTTTTTAATCTCATACAAATAAAATGGTGCACTTTTGGCTTCTGAAGCGTTGTGACAATTTGTTTTGTCCGGTATTTTCATATTTAGTTAGCAGAAAGTTTTTATTGGTTTGGGTGAATGATGGAGGGAGAGTATGGAATTCATTTCTAACTGCTGAATCACTATATATTGAAGAATATATTAAAGAGACAACTTATATTGGGGTTATAATGGCAAACAAGATGTGGTAGACACAAAATGTCCTGCTCAAAGAGCTCCTACAACAGATAACCTTCTGACAAAAGCTTTAGTAAGTGTATCCTATTTTCAGCAACTACCTTTTCCCCCTTTTTCCTCCTGTCAAGTTTTACACAGTGACATTTATACTTAGTACAGTGAGCAATGATTGCTACCTTGTTACAATGTATTCGCTTTCTTTTCTTTTTCCACTTTTGGTACAATGCTTTATAAGAGTGAAATGTATGACAGTAACCCCAGTAACCTGAGTCCCTGGGTCGGTAATGTATTAAAACAAAACAAGACACACATGGCTTAAGCACAGCAAGAAACCATGCAAGAATGGGGGTCTCAGACAGGCTTAGATAAAGAAGGCCTACCTAACAGCTGTAATTATAGCTCTGCTTATACAAGTCAATTCTTTATTGCATATGGGATAAAAAAAATTAGCACCAGTGCCAAAGCAGAACAACAGTGAAGCAATTTAGACTGAAGACCCAACTTCACTTTCTTGGTAGTAAGCTCTGATGAAATGAACATGCCTTACTTAAGTATGGCATAATAGACAGGTTGAAAAGCTTATATTATAATTAATAGAAGTTTAGGCTGTAATCCTTTGCACTTTTTCATGGGAGTAAGAATCCATTGAACACAGCAGGGCTTGTAAGTAAACATACATAACCCGGTTGTCAGCAATATATACCGTATTTTTTGCTCTATAAAACTCACTTTTTTCCCCCCTGTGCGTCTTATAGAGCGAATATGTGTGGGCAGTAAGTCTGTCAGATGTGCAGCCCATGGGGAAGTGATGAGGAATGTGCCTGTGATTATGTGCCCATTTGATTCAGAATATTTTCTTTCTTGTTTTCCTTCTCTAAAAACTAGGTGCGTCTTATGGTCAGGCGCGTCTTATAGAGTGAAAAATACGGTATATATATATATCAAGATTAACTACAAAAATACAGGAACTGTAAATTATCATGGAATGTATTTAAAGCTATAAAGCTGACATATATCTGAGAATAATTGATTTCAGCATTAAATGACTTTAGCAATGAATATTCCAGGTGATAAATTGCTTTTCTATTTCTTTCTCTTATGTGTTCCTGTAAGTTACTTAGAAGAATCTTTGATACACTTCACATCTGGCCTTTTTGTCTATGATCCAGAATATCCTGTCAAGTATTTCTGTATTGCTTCCTGTTCGTCTGAGTAGTGTCTAAGGGATAAATCCATACAACATGCCAAAGCCCATAGGGTTTGCTGTTCTACCTCCCAGGCATGCTATTCCCTACCATGCATACTGGAACACAGTAAAATGTTCACTTCCAGTCACTTTGGATAAAATGCAGAGAAATACTGTGTTCAGAGACAGCCCAAAGCATTGGAGCCTATACAATGATAAATTAAGGCTGCCATCCTATGCACTCTTACCTGAGCATAAGTTTCATTGCAGTTAGTGCACAGGATTGTGTTGTAAATTGTTATGTGACTGCATTTAAAGGTACAGACAGTGCCTGGGTTACAAATGAGTTCCATTCCTAAGAAAATGGATATTCATCTTTAAGTCAAATTTGAATCTTTAAGTCAAAGTCAGATCATTTATAGCTGGCTGTCCACATTTGCAGGGGTTAAGGATGCAGGATTCCCATGAAAGTGGAAAAACCAAAAATATATCTAGTCTCCTCCAGCCCAAATTCACCAGTGCCTCCTCTTTACATTAAGGCAATGCCAGATGGAGTTCCCTCTCTGAATGGGCAGGGTAGGAAGGCATCTTTTGCAGGCTTCCCTCTCTACCCTTTTGCTTCCTTTCTCTCTCTATGTTTTAGAGGCCTTCCTTCTCTCCCCTTCCACTCCCTCTCTATGGTGATAAAGATTTATTTGCAGTATTTAAAAAAAAAATTAAAATAGATTAATTTAGGTTGCTTGTAACTCAGATGATTGTGACTTGGGGACTGCCAGTATCTCCAAATCTGCAAACTAAGATTTAGTTGACTGCTGCCTAACAATGGGAATAGCGATAATGATGCCACTGAAAAGCAGTTCCAGATTGCTGTTCAGTGGTGTAGTATTGGTGTAGTATCCACCACCCCTAAATTGTCATGTACATGTATGTGATCTGTGCAACAAAAAGAACTATGGAAGTCGAAGTGGTAAGTAAATACAGGGTACATGAGTCTAGGTATGAAGGGATGAGTAGACCTATTATTAGTTAAGCAAAGCAATTCATGGGTTGTTTTTAGATTTGTATAATAGTGTTTTGGTTTTGGTTATTTTAAAGAAAGTCTTGATCTTAAAATATTGTGAAGATGGTCTTTTCTCTAAAACTGAATTCATTTATATTAGTGTTAGAAGTTTATAAAGTATACTAAGAAGCATAATACATGATTCTTTAAAAATTGCACTTGCTGCAAAGTATCATACATTAGTTGTGGTGCATATTTTGGTCCCAAAAAAGCATCAAGAGTAGTTAAGGTATACACTAATCATTCTCTATGAAATGTTGGGGGTATGGAGGAGAAGCAGAACCAAGGTATTATTTGTGTCCAAAAGCTATTTGTAGTTTTTCAACTATGAAAAACTATTAATTCTTTTCAACTGTAGCTATTTTTTAAAATCTTAATCCAAAACATGTTTTTAGTAATGGGACGGCATAGAACAATGAATAAAATAAAATAAATAAATGCTTAACTTGAAAGTAGGTATCATTGTGTTTGGAATTGTTATTATAATGCTACTTTGCTATTGCAATGCTACATACATACACATAAGTTTGTGCAGATTCTTCTGTTGTGAGTTGTTTCAAGCACATATATGAGGGTAAGTGATAGATAAATTAAATTATTTAATATAATACTAATTTGACTGTTTCCAAGTAAGTTCTGCATGAATAACACATTTTTTTCACATTCTATTATTGCCACTAATATTTTGGTTATTGCATTAGCAATGTTTTGTGGGAAATAGCTCTATCACAGTCACTTCCGAAGAGAGCAAGAACAACCTCTTTAATTTTACTAGTTAGTCATAAATGTCAATTTTGAGTGGGCGCAAAACTTCCTTCATTAAATGGCTTCTAGTCAAATAAGTGTGTCAGAGATAAGGCACCATGGTGTCATTTAAAATTACTCTAGCACCCTCACATAAGTTTACTGTTCTTTTTAAATGAATTGAAAACAATTTCCAGCAACAATGCATGTAAAGACAATTCTTAGGACAGTGACAAAAGAAAGACAGGTGATTAGTATGTGTGATTAGTCACGACAACAGATTTTCTGTTACACTGGTTTTAAAATTCCCATAATCATTGTTTTATAGAAATGTTAGTTCTTTCACCTATTCTACAGAATACACATATTCTGACATTTTGTTTCCAATTTCTTTTCTCTTCTAAACCTCACTATTTTCAATATAACTCTTTTTCTTTACATGTCTTTCTCTTTCCCTTCACGTTTCCACCATTTACCACTGGTTGAAAACCTGCATTTTCAGGAACCTACTCTAAATGTAGATCTAATGGAAAACATAATCAGACCTGTGACTTCTCACTGTATTAGGCAGTGCTTTTTTATTAATTTTATATCACCCTGAGCAAAATTCAAGAGTGATTTTTCACAATATGATTTACATACTGGGCTGGGTTATATTTAAAATAATTTGGACTGAATTATTTGTACTAGAATAGATGGCCACAGGAAAAGGATGGAAAATAAAAGCAGCTTTAGTCAGAATCTAAACAATTTGCTGCCAAATACAAGCAGCATTTCCCCAGATTATAATTTACACTGTATTAACTGTCAAGAGTACTTTTGAGAAATATAGATAACAATTCAGACACAATCGATAGGTAGTGACAGTTGATTTTAAAGCTTAATGCAAGACAAGGAAGAAATGACTGGTGTATCAGGTCTGGAAGAATAAATTTGTTTTGTATTTGATTTTTGTGTTAAATTTATTACTGCCAAGAACAGCTCTCTTTCAATAATATTAAGAACAAGATTGTGAAATTGCAACATGTTTGTCTCCCACAGTTTTCATTGCATATCCAATATATGATGTCCCTTCTCAGTACGATAAATATAATACTATAAAACTGTTCTACATTTCTTTTCTATAACTTTTTCTTTTAAGTACAGTACTACCCCCCATAAAAAACCCTACCCTCAAACCAATTTACTATAATTAAAATCCACTGGAGATAATTGTATAAGAACCACACAGAATATCTAGTTTGTGAAATATTTAGTTCTCTGTGTCTATATAATTTCTAAACCGTCCAATCATCATCACCAAGAATGAACAAACAAACGAACAAGCAGATGAATAAACGAACAAACACACAGGTTCAGAAATATGATTGAGGAGGCTGCTATATCCTTGTCATAGTCAATACAAGCCTTTTTTCAATTCTGTGAGAAGGTCTACTGTATATGTTAGGTTTTGATGTTGTTTCTGTCCAATACCACAAGAAACTTACTTGACAAATACCAGGGAAAAAATTTCCCTTCTAGCCCAACTCTATCATACCACTTATTTTATCACTCTTGCTGGGAAGGCCTCTCAGCAGAACAGTATACTCAGAAATCTACCAAAGTGGTCAGAAATGAAATGATGAAACTTGCCACCGCTCAAACTTATCCATACTTCTCACTTATGACATGATTGATTTTCCTTCAGAATGCTCAAATATGGAATTCTCTTCCTTTTTTTTTCACTACGGTAACAGCTAATGTATACAGCCTTGGCCTGTCTGGGAAAGGCAAGAAGTTGACATGTAGAAGAACAACTGAAATGAATACGGATGAAATTTGAAGGTGCAATTTTCCATCTGCCAATCACCTTTTAAAGGCACAAGTTAACCACCAATCAGGAAAATCCTTTGTGAGATCATATTCATTTACAATTTCCATCTGATAGGTCAGCTAGCCTCATTAATCAAGTTTTTAGAATCTGATACAACTCTTGATCATGTATTCTGCTTTTCCTATTGCTCTAGGAATACTGTATTGCATTTTCTCAATGTGTTATTGATAATTTATATTATGAATTAAAATATATAGCCTCTTTCTAGATGGAATTTTATTAGGTGACTACAAAATCTATTTCCCTTGTTATGGTACATAGCAGATCATTTCCTAGAGCTTGGCTCAGAAGAAAATGTGTGGTATTTCTAGCATTAATAATGTATGGTCACCAAAACCCATTCTGGCCATAGCTTCAAGATGCTTCAAAATACAGCCAATTAAGGTTTATTTAATTATTAAGGTTGAATAAATAACAGTGAAACATGTTAAAAATCTTTCAGTTTCAGTCAATCATAATAAAAAATTAATGAGACTGGATAGAGAGCCATAAAAACTGATAGACTGCAATCGTGAATTATAAATTGGTATTGATTTTTTCTTTTGCAATAACACTCTCAGGTAATCGTATGTTGCCACATGTAAAGTGCACTCTCCTGGTTGAGACTAATATTAACTATCAAATATATATGAGATGGAGGCATTATGACACTTCAGATTTTCCAAACAAAAAGCAAAACTACAATTTGTGGAATAATAGCAACATAGTACACAGAATCCTATGGTGTTTATGGGAGCAGAAAGGGATCCCACTGTGCCGTGAATTCATAAGGCATAGTTACCTTATTCTTCTCCTGCCATTCCTTCTCTGATATGTTACCTTGTTAGTATCACTAAGAAAAGCATAAATATTTTTTATTATTTGAAAGGCTCATCCTGTCTTGCTTAATAGACAGGCCACATGGAGTTAAAGCCATATTATATGGCCTGGTGCAGAAGTGATCATTCAGAAAATCAAAGCACATATTTTATACTGCCTGGCTGTATTAATTCTAAGCCCCCAAGAAATAGTGAGGGGATTTTCCAGTCTTCTTTTTATTGAAGTAACATGGAAACAAATAAGACATTTCCCTAGGCTAGCTCAGATAAAGTGGACAATTACTATTGGCATTCTACATGTAAATATTTAACACTTCACAGCTAGTTTGCACCTAAATGCCCATTAGATGTTGCTACAAGCCTAGACACCATTTCCCCATAGAGCTACACTGGCCTCCCTCAGCAGTGTTTATTGGATTAGGGCAAACACACATCTTGTTCTAAATAGCACTAGAAAGGGACTTGGTTTAAGTGAGAAGAGAGAACCTCCCTCCTGACCAAATGTCTTCCCTGAGTGACACAAACGAACTCCTCAAAGAAAACTCAAGGAAAACCAGTCGCTGTAACAGATTTTCTCTTGACCTGGATAATTGATAAGCCCCTTTTGCAGTTCATTAGCCACAATGATCAAATTTACCCAGAGAGGGTTGCAGTGACTACTGAAAGATATTGCTATCTATTTGAATATAGTTTCTTCATTGGCTTTTCAACACACATTGTGTCTTAATAAAGAAAAGGATCTTTCCAAAGAGTGTAAAGGTCAAATTTATTTCTATCAGTGAAAAAAACAGCTTGAACATGTGAACAAAACTGAAGCTACATGTAATATACATAACTTTTCATTGATTTTGTCTCTTTTTATAGGAGATTTATATATTACGTGCAAATCTTTAAGTGCATGGAATGTGCATACAAATAGAAATAGTAATAATTTTAACAAGTTAATTAAGGCACTTCCAAATGTTCCTACAACTAGTCAAAAGACCATTTTCCTTATTAACCATTTTGAATAGAAAACATGTTCACTAATGTTTGTTTAGATCTTTCTTTCAAGTAAGCATAATGGGCATTACAGTACTGAGGATGCTTGTCATGACATTTCCCATAGTTACATCCAAAGGAGTCTAAAACAGCAGCCAGTAGTGTTAAACCATATTTTTACAAATCCTAGTAGTTTTTATCCTAAGAAAACAGGAGAGGACTTTTGTAAAACTAATGGAACTTAATTGCTGAGTCAAGACAAGCCACCCCCAAATACTTTATGTTACATGAAGGACCAATATATTATATGTTAGGAAAATTCATTTCCCCAGATGCTACATGAATTACAGCTAAGCTCAAAGAAAACAGGGAATCCGATGGGAGATTTCTTTTGTGTACTGCAACTGTGCCCTATGGGAAAGTTCCTCCTTCACTGGACAAGCCCACCTATAGGGTTTCTATTTTATAATGAATAGTTATATTTCTGGACCTAAGTCCAAATTGCAAGAGTTCCACAAGGTGACCCTTTCCTGCTGCCACCAAGTCTGGTACAATTCAGTTCAAAAAGAAACCAGAATTTCCTGCTGTGCACATGTGTATTCAAGTAATTTGATACATTTATGTGGGGTAGAGAAAGATGCTTCTGAAATGTTTGACATTTTTGTTTGCCTTTTCTTTCTCTTGCTAACTAGTCTGTATTTCTTAAAGAGTGGGATGCTGCAAATTTACTCCTACTATACTTTCAAAATCAAGTATTGATAGTTATTGATGGCTATTGTATAGAAGAATGTTATAAACTTCTAATTATGTGTAACTAAAATAACTTGGTATGCAGAATAGTCCCTGTTTTAGCAGTAGTGTCTCACACATTAAGATTATTTTTGTTATGGCTACTTCTCTCCATGCCCCTTAACAGTTTTGCATTTAGGAAATAATAATGGAATAGTTTTCTCAGCAACTTAAGTGAAGTCAGAATTCTAACCTAAGTCTTATGGAATTTATGGCTTCTGCTGCCTTCCTCCATTCTCATGCTTTGTTTTCATAGAATCATAGACTAGTAGAGTTGGAAGGGGCCGTGAGAGCTTTGTGTGGCTCAGAAACTGAATTTTACTCATGCTCATTATCAATATTTGCTCCATAAAGAATCAGTCAAACCCAACACAAACTTAGGTTCATTTAAGCCCACTGATTTCCATAAGCGTAAGTAGAATGTTATCAATGTTTGATTATGGCCATAATCCCGAATTATTGTATCTCCCTTATGTCAAAATACATGGGCAATATTTATTTATTTATTACCAGGTACATTGAGGAAGTACTGATGGATGCATCCTTGTTTAACTGCCCTCTGGATATGCATCTACAGGACAAAGTAGTAGGCAGGTATGATTTAAGTCTCCTGTGCCAACAGTCACTACCATTGCCCTGTACCAGGAACTATTGAAAAAACTTGTGTAAACTATCGTTGGCAGTTTTCTAAGTAACTGAAAAGGCACAAGTTGAGTATGAGCCTCCCCACACACATCTAATTTTCCAACCATATTATTTCTTTCTTCAAACAGCATTCTCTTCCTCCCATCATGGTCTCAGTTACACAGTTAGATCATGTAATTAGAAAAAACAACATGGAAAATCATGAACTAGAAATAAAAAGATTGGACAGACAGAAGCATCTTTCTGGCATTACAATACCTTTTGACTGCAGGTATCCACATGGTGTTGTCCAACTAAACTGTTTGTTAGGGAGGACGTATGAGTACAATAATATTACCAGCCCCCTACTAGGCACTTTGTCAGGGTACTTAATATATCTAAAAGTCTCAAACTATTGCTGTTGGTTTCTATCCATCCTCTAGCACTTTACACAAATGTCTGTAGAGTACCCCTGTTCCAAAACCCTTCACTCTCAGTACTGACCTTTGTGCTCTGGAAACAATTACTCCTAGAAAGCCTGTCAATATCATTATTTTTACAAGAAATCAATACGCCTCACAAAGTTAATGGGGGATTCAGGCAGCAAGCGTTTACCTTCTTACTGTCAGTGGTGCAGCAGGCTGTGCTCTGGCACAGATGACAGATTCGCCTAGACACTGAGCAGACAGTAAGCAATGGATGTAAAGGAGAAATAGGCTGCAAGCAGGCGTGGAAAACGTCAGCTTCTGCAGGCATCTATGCTCTAACAAGCCAAAGATGTCAGTGTCTTGTACTGCCCACTCTGGAACAACCAACAGAATAGAGAAAGCTAAGAAAATAGGGATTAGAAAATGGCTGTATTTTAAATATAAACAAATCATAAAATAATAAAAGAAGGTAAAATCTATGTGTAGAGTCTGTTAAAGAGGCTCTTTCATGGAGCACTCCCCATAGCATTTTTAGGCAGCAATTGTAAAACATTACAGAACTATGGAAGAGAGAGAAGGAAAAGTTGGCTCACCGAAGCACAGGTTTGGCTTTAGATAAAGATGAATTTGGCCCATCAGGTTAATCGCCTCTTTTAATATCCTCCTAAATTAATGTCTGTATTTTCATTTGAAAGTATTTCACATGAAGTCATCATTGTAAGGCCACTAACAGATTCTAAGGCTACTAACTACTAGCAAAGATTCAAAAACCAACAGAGTCCTTTGGAACATTTAAAGAGCACCAAGCCATTTCACATGGGTTATTGAAAATAGGCATACATTGTATATCTTGATTTTTAAAGCTACTTTTTGAATAACAGAAATGAAAAAGTAGAGAAAAATAATGTCAAGACTTAAGAGAATCTGCATTTACCATCCCTTCAAAAGCCTCCAGGCACCTCTTTAACTGCACAGATGTATAACCTTATAATATTCTCCATGTTTTGTATCACAAGTACCCAGATGAGCTGCAAACTGCACCAGAATGCCTCTTGTCAGCAGACCTATGTGATCACATGGCAACAAGAAATGTGGTGTGTATGTGTGTGTGTGCTTTACTACACTAGCTTCTGAGATGTTTATGATCTGCATACATGCTTGTCAGTAGAACCAATCCTTTCTCATATCCTTAGGTCACTTCTGATTTGGTTTACTGTACCAGTGACAACTGTGGCTGCATGCCTATACACACTTCTTTGAACACTTCAGGGCTTACTTCTAAGAGATATGCAATGAGTTCTATTATAAAATGCTTAATTTAGATAACACATGAAATGTTATACTTCTTACTTTAAAAAGCTTTTTTGCTTGTTTTCTTTCTTAAACTGTTTTAAAGAATTCTTTGGGAATTTTAAGTATTCTAAAGTTGTCTGTTCATGGATTATTATTTACACATTACCCTTCTCTCAAACTGAAGATCTAGATGATTTCAACACATGGTGGGGTTAAAATATTTTTGAAGCTTCCTTCACTTCTATCAACAGTTTGGAATTTACATTAGTGCCTTACATCATTACCTTAGTGTTCACAGCTTTTTAAGGCCTTAATGCAAACCACATGCAGAACCAAGACTGCTTACAAAGCCTTGTAAACAGCTGTTTTCTGATTGGCTACTGCAGGATGGGAAATGGAAGGTCTCAGAGGGGAAAAAACAACAAACAGATCTCTTGTCTACAAAGCAGAACTCAAAACATTTTTCATGCATTGTGGGCTCCTCTAGAAGCAGCAAGCTGTTTAAAAAATACCTTGCCCAAATTGAGCATTTGCTTGACATGATGGAAAAGTGAATGCTATTTTCTGTTATATTGCCCCTATTCTACATCGACAAGAATATATTTTTTTGCTGTTCCCAACTGATTTCACAGTGGTGAACTCCATTTATGAATTATCTGACACATTTCTTGCAATTCTTCTGACAACAGTGCTCAGTGGAAATTTCAAGGCCCCTCTCTTCTGACAAGTAGAAATATCAATATTTGAATAAATTGTGGATTTTAAACTTCTCACTCTGATGCACCACAGCAAGGAAGACTGAATTTTTCTTTTACTGGGCCTAATCCCCTTGAGCCCAAAGGAAGAAATCTGTATGCAGCGTTTCATTACAAGAAAGCTGTACTGAGTGACATTTGAAGCACACATCTAAGTCGACCTGATGAAGTTTACTTCCTTCAAACAACAAATAGCAGCTTTGTATTATTTCCCCTTCTTGGGGGTGGGGGGGAGGTAAAAGCATGATGTCTGAGCAAAAAGCCGAAATGTTGATTCACAAATTGACAGGCCAATCTTTAAACAAATGTGTTTCTTGGGGGGAAAATGCAGCTTTGTTCAAGCTGAGCATTTTTCTTGTGCCTGACAGAAGCATTCCGAGGCTGATTAGAAGGAACTTGTTAGGGTTCTCTCTCAGACACTCTGACTCCACTTTTTAACAAGCATGCAAAGAAAATAACATAAAGATAACAAAACAGTGTCATTACCATCTATGAGGTCTATTTGTGTTATTTATTATTTATTTAACACGCTCACAATTTTTACTTTATGCCATATGCACACCAAAATGACTTCAGCAGCTTCATACTGCATCCTGAATAGCATATTAAATCGCATCATGCCTATTTTATTTTATGCTGTAGAACTGTATTAACCACATTGCATAATTATTAATCAAGTAAAAATTTGTTTGGTAAAGTGAAATCTTTAATATGCTTTAATGAAATTTAGTGAAAGAGATAAAAGCCACAAACAAAGGGAATCAGAACATTCCAAAATTCCATGATGCCCAAATAAATTTCAAGTATTGCAGAATGTGGCTCCAGATGTACTTTGACATGAACAACACATCTATAATTATTAGGGCAAAATTTAATCCTCATCCTTTCTTAGCACCCACCAAAGAGCCGTGGCCTTCATTTTCAAACTAAACTTGGGGGAGAACACATTTTGTTACTGGCAGCTGGGGTTGCTGTGAAATAGTTTTCTGATTGTGCTGAAAACTGTAGACTGAAAGGAATTGTCTAATACATTAGGATTCAGACCCCCACCTTTTACTTCATAATTTTTATAAATTACTTGTCTGTTGTTGCATTTCCCATTGAAGTAATTTTCAGTTAGGGCCCACAACAGTTCCTGAATTTATCAAATGTGCAGCTTAAAAAATTTACAGAAGGTAAGTCATCCTTCTCCAGCATGGTATCCCGCAGATACGCTAAATTATAATTTTCATTATTCCCAACAAGCATGACACAGTGCTAAGTTTGGAAACACTGGTATAAACGACATGCAGGAATTGGATGACTAACTTGGAAAGAAGTATATCACCCCAGTAAAGCAGGCACAACTAAAAAATAATGCTCAGATACTGAAATAGAAACAAAAACACAGAAACAGAGCAAGTCAGAAGGGACCTCCCGAGCCTACCAGTCAGACCCCCAGCTCCAGCCAGCTCCGCTCCACTCATGATATGCCTACCATGTGCATGTCCAGCCTGCATGTCCTTGAACACCCTCACCGATGGGGCTTCAACCACCTCCCGTGAGGTCCTAACTTTCAGGAAGTACTGCCTGGCATCCAAGTTGAACTTTGATTCCCTGAGCTCTGCTCCATTGGAATGTGTCCTACCCTCCTTTGCGGGTCTCTACCCACCTCCATGTGGCAGCCCCTCATGTACCCCCTCACATACCTAAATGCATTGCCAAGTTAAGAATGTAAGTAGCATTTTGTTTAGTTGAAAAGTTGTGCCCTATGCATCACAACCCCATAAGGAACATACTGACATTTATAATTCCAAATAAAGTAGATTTAGGTTTTTCTGCATGTCCTCTAATTCTGACCCAGTACTTTCCAATCCAGGCTTGAAAAGTTTTCTATTTTTAGCCATGCTGAAAGTAGAACAAATCAGGTGAGATATTTCTATACTCATCAGGCAGCAACAACAAATGTGCATTTTAAATTAATGATTAATTTGCTTCATTTAAGACTCAATATAATATTTGGATACACATTATGAAGTTTTCTTGGTAACTTCTAACATTAATTCACTTGCATCTTATTTCTTACAAAACTTATTCTTCAATACACGTGCAAACGAGTTGTTGCTTCTAGGAGCTTATATACAGAGAAGTTTGGTAGAAATCCTTTTCAAGAAAATATCTGTGAAGAAATAATATTGCACAGCACTTCCAAGTGACAATTTTCAGACAAATATTATCAGATGGATGTTCAAGTAACAAAGTAACAGATTAGTGTTTTGTCAGATGTAGTTGTCTGCAAGATCTATTAGTGCTCTGCAAAATTTAGGAAAACTAATCTTAAATGGACAGCATGTCTGCTTCTGGGGCTCAACCTTCATGAATAGCAACAGTGAACACAGTAAACATCAGCAGATGCTGGGCCCCAACCCTTCTTTGCCTTCCCACAGATTTGTCACATGGCTGCACAGTTTGCTACTCTAAAGATAAGGGGATATTGTGGTGCTAGTAGCTGATTTGCCAGGGGCTTGTCAACTGCCCACTCTGCCTAGTGATCTGGGTGGGCCAACAGGCTTCCCTTCTCAAAGTGTTCATCCAGCATTGACCAAGGAAGGCAACAAATCCTTTCAGATGCAGAAAATACAAGTGACTTAGTGACATAGATAGGTTAAAGAGAATGTTAAATAACACAGTATTTTTCTATGCTATGCATTCTTGTGGTGAACTAAGAAGGAAAAGTGGAAGTAGTTACATTTCAAATGAAATGTGAGCAGACACTATAAGAAGTGAAGAGTTGGTGTTCAGTTTACGATGGGAATAGAATTACAGGGGAAAGGGATACACAGTTTTGAAAAAAAAAAATCCATGTCCACAGTCCACAAAAACTAATCCCATGACTAAATTATTTTCCTAGGTAAAGTCTACAGGTTTATGCTGTTATGTCTAACAAGAACAATCAATCCTATTACCTGGGTTATGAAATATTTCCAAAAATGCTCTATTATTTAACATCTTTCATATGAACTATTCCCATGGCACTATACCATGTTGAAGGATACAGGCACAAAGCTAAAATAATAAAATAACAGGGATAGTGGTATAAATGATCATGTTTGACCAAGGCAGATGAGATACTCATACATGAGATGACAGCATCGATCAAACAGTTGTCTGCTGTAAGTTAAGTAGGCAAAAAAAATTTGTCTGAAACTGTGAAGTGTTTTAGAAGAAATCCAGAGATTGTTAAGAACAACCATCATTGAAAGTTGATGTGAATTAAGATGTAGCTTTGGCCCCATACTACAATATTTCATATTAGATGCTGCCATCATAAGGTATAAGGCAAAACTCTACACCAGGTCAAGTAAGTTCCAACTTCCATAAAATAAAAAGGAGTTTACTGACAGTCAGTTCGAAAATCTCCCTGCTTGCTTCCTAACTGAGAATAGTGTAATACCAGGAACACCAAGCCTACGTACTTATTTGCACATGTGCTTCCTCTCTCCTGTATACTTCCTCAAGTAATAGCTATGGTTACTTTTTCACAAGTACTTTGGAATATATCCTAACAATAAAGTTCCTGGTATTCAAATAAATGTTCCCAGGCTGACTTAAAAGCAGAACAGCATTATTCTTATTTGATCATTTTAATCAAGTGTTACTGTTGATTTTCCTTAGAAATTTTGGAAATAGGAAATAAACAACTGTCATTTTAAAAGTCAATATATATCTATGTATTTGGATATACAACAGTGCATTTAAAAAGGCACTCAAGTAATATACACAGAAGAGACCAAGCCAGTAAATTGCATACAAACCCCCAAAGCTCTTGAAGCCACAAAATCATTTTTAATGTACATTTTAGCCTTTGCATTTAAGATAAACATTTGAAAAGAACACTTCGTGTTAACAGACTGGTATATAAAATAAAATTGCCACATTAATTGCTTTTCAAATCTCATGATCTTAAAGATGATGTCCATATTCATGTATTACTGAAAGCTTTTTTTTTTCCATACACTGCTCATGTGGCACAATCCTATGAGCTGCTGGACCATTAAAAATTCAGTTAAAGCAGTGTACAATTAATGCTGGGCTAGTGTCACAAGGAAGCTGAAAATGTGGCACCAGGGCAATATGCAGTTGCATCAGCTTTAGAATAGTAACATCATGCACAGCTGTTCTGTATTACATAATAATGAATTAGGAGAGGTTATAAGCAGGAAGTAGGGCTGCAAATGACACCCTTGTGTGCCATCCCAAAGACATTTTGGCCACTATGGATATGTTTGCATAAGCACAGACCTGCTAACAGCAAGAATGCTGTTCAAGTGACAGGATAAAACTGGGGTTCTGGATTGAGTGAGGGAACATTTTAAAAGACAAAGAAGTGTAGCTGGATAATGGACATCAACCCTTGCAAAAGTCTTCCGACATAATGTTTGGATGCTCATAACATGACTACTTACACAACTGTATCAGGCATGAATTTATATGCAAAAGTGCAGCATAAATATAGGTTTCAATGGAAAACCCATTCCTTGTAAACTTTCATAATGTCATCACCAAATGTTAAATAGGGAACAGACAGGGCTTAATTTGAGCCAGACTTCAGCATCAGTTAGGGTTAAGGTTAGTTACATCAGAATATGTGGGACTAGATATAACATAGGCAAAATAATGGGAGGCTATCTGAGCATGTGCTGAGTTTCACCATAGCATAAGTTCAGTTTGTCTCCATACATCTGAAATAAGGAGACCATTGTTGCAAATGAAATGTTATAATTCTCATTCAAGAGAAGCCCTATCACCTCTCATTTTAGGAATTACCCATTGGAACTGGCATTCTGCTAAAGTGAGAAGTAGAAACAGGCAAATGCATTTGATACTGGAAAATATTCAAGGAGAATATTTTCTAGGAAATAGCCTCTAGGAAATGTAGTCCACAGCTCTCCAGTCAAAAGTATCAAGTAGACTTGGTAAGTGTCAGTATTTGACCTGGATAGTTTGCATATGTGCAAGTTACTCCAACATGAAAAATCTACAAACCAGAGACTGCTTTAGGCTTCCTGATTCTCCTGATTTAGTTATGGTTGTTCAGAAAATACAATCACACACTCAGTGAAAGAAAATCCTTTTGAAACAGTGAAATATGGTGACTCTTTATACACACAAAATTCTAACAAAATATAAACCTTAGAAACGTACTGAAAATTTGTATACTTGCTTGAGCATGGTTATAAATATTTACTAACACGCACTCTCTCCCTTCTCTGTAAGATGCTTTAAAGAAAACTATAGAAGTTAGCTATAGTTATCTGACTGAAAGCAACTCTACTCCATTCCCCAGTAATAATCAACATTTTAAAGGACAGTTTGACAATGAAATTAGATCTCCATTAAAGATACTTAATTCATTTTCTCTCTTCTGACCCAAATCCCTAATAAAAGGCTATGAAGAGAACTAAACCCTATGCTGAAAGACTGTGAATTCTGGAAGCTGCGAGATTTAAGGGTATGACCTTAGCTGAACAGTGCAATTTCAGGACCAAAACTTTTCTACTGATTTATAGATACATATTAACCAACTCATATTGCCCTGGGAATCCAGAAAAATGCATTAATAAGCTATGAAGGACTATGCATATGATTTCAAGAGGCTTAGAAAGTTTTGGTTCATAAAATGCAGAGCACCTCCAGGTTATACAGCCAGGCAATTCCTGAGGTTGACATAACATATACCCAGCATGCCTTTAGATACAGCTATACTCCCCTTCAGCATGGCAATATAAGAAAGTATTACCACAATTGTACCACAACATTCCTTGTCGTGGCAAAGGGGCTTGCGTAGCTCAATGAAGGTATGAGCTATGCCGTGCAGGGCCACCCAAGACAGACAGGTCATAGCAGAGAGCTCTGACAAAACGTGATCCACTGGAGAAGGAAATGGCAACCCACTCCAGTATCTTTGCCATGAAAACCCCATGGACAGTACCAAAAGGCAAAAAGATATGACACCAGAAGATGAGCACCTCAGTTCAGAAGGTGTCCAATACACTACTCGGGAAGAGCAGAGGACTAGTACTAGTAGCGCCAGAAAGAATGAAGCGACTGGGTCAAAGCCGAAAGCACACTCAGTTGCAAATGTATCTGGTGGTGAAAGGAGAGTCCAATGCTGTAAAGATCTATACTCCATAGGAACCTGGAATGTAAGATCCATGAATCAGGGCAAGCTGGATGTGGTCAAACAAGAGATGACAAGACTGAACATCGACATCTTAGTAATCAGTGAACTAAAATGGACAGGAATGGGTGAATTTAATTCAGATGGCCATCAGTTATACTACTGTGGGCAAGAATCCCTCAGAAGAAATGGAGTAGCCTTCATAGTCAATAAAAGAGAAGGAAAAGCAGTACTGGGATACAACCTCCAAAATGACAGAATGATCTCAGTTCGAATCCAAGGAAAACCATTCAACATCGCAATTGTCCAAGTCTATGCCCCAACCACTGGTGCTGAAGAGGCTGAAATTGACCAGTTCTATGAAGGCCTACAACACCTTCTAGAATTAACACCAAAAAATGATGTCCTTATCATCATGGGGGATTGGAATGCTAAAGTAGGAAGCCAAAAGATAACTGGAATAACAGGCAAGTTTGGCCTTGGAGTACAAAATGAAGCAGGGCACAGGCTGGTAGAATTTTGTCAAGAGAATACGATGGTCATAGCAAACACTCTTTTCCAACAACTCAAGAGACAACTCTACACATGGACATCACCAGACGGTCAACACAGAAATCAGATTGACTATATGCTCTGTAACCAAAGATGGAGAAGCTCTATACAGTCAGTAAAAACTAGACCAGGAGCTGACTGTGGCTCAGATCATGAGCTTCTGGTGGCAAAATTTAGGCTTAAGTTGAAGAAAGTAGGGAAAAGCACTAGGCCACTCAGGTATGACCTAAATCATATCCCTGATGAATATACAGTAGAGGTGACAAACAGATTTAAGGAATTAGATCTGATAGACAGAGTGCCTGAAGAACTATGGACGGACGTTTGCAACATTGTACAAGAGGTAGCAACTAAAACCATACCAAAGAAAAAGAAATGCAAGAAAGCAAAATGGCTGTCTGAGGAAGCTTTACAAATAGCTGAGGAAAGAAGGGAAGTGAAAGGCAAGGGAGAAAGAGAAAGATACACCCAACTGAATGCAGAATTCCAGAGAATAGCTAGAAGAGATAAGAATGCCTTCTTAAATGAACAGTGCAAAGAAATAGAAGAAAACAATAGAATAGGGAGGACCAGAGATCTCTTCAAGAAAATTGGAGATATGAAGGGAACATTTCATGCAAAGAGGGGCATAAAAAAGGACCAAAATGGCAGGGACCTAACAGAGGCAGAAGAGATTAAGAAGAGGTGGCAAGATTACACAGAAGAACTATACAAGAAAGAGCTTAACATCCCTGATAACCACGATGGGATGGTCACTGACCTCGAGCCGGACATCCTGGAATGTGAAGTCAAATGGGCCTTAGGAAGTCTGAGCAACAACAAAGCTAGTGGAGGTGACAGCATTCCAGCTGAGCTATTCAAAATCCTGAAAGACGATGCAGTAAAAGTGCTACACTCAATATGCCAGCAAATTTGGAAAACTCAGCAGTGGCCACAGGATTGGAAAAGGTCCGTTTACATTCCGATCCCAAAGAAGGGCAATGCCAAAAAATGTTCAAACTCACACCATTGCACTCATTTCACATGCTAGCAAAGTGATGCTCAAAATCCTACAAGCTAGGCTCCAGCAGTATGTGAACTGAGAACTACCAGAAGTACAGGCAGGATTTCGAAGAGGCAGATAAACTAGAGATCAAATTGCCAACATACGCTGGATCATGGAGAAAGCTAGGGAGTTCCAGAAAAACATCTACTTCTGCTTCATTGACTATGCTAAAGCCTTTGATTGTGTGGATCACAACAAACTGTGGCAAGTTCTTGAAGAGATAGGAGTACCAGACCATCTTATTTGTCTCATGAGAAACCTATATGTGGGTCAAGAAGCAACAGTGAGAACTGGACACGGAACCACTGATTTGTTCAAAATTGAGAAAGGCGTTCGACAAGGCTGTATATTGTTGCCCTGCCTATTTAACTTATATGCAGAGCACATCATGAGAAAGGCAGGGCTAGATGAATCTCCAGTTGGAATTAAGATTGCTGGGAGAAATATCAACAACCTCAGATATGCAGATGATACCACTCTAATGGCAGAAAGCGAAGAGGAACTAAAGAGCCTCTTGATGCGGGTGAAGGAGGGAAGTGCAAAAGTTGGCCTGAAACTCAACATTAAGAAAACTAAGATCATGGCATCCAGTCCTCTCACTTCCTGGCAAATAGATGGGGAAGAAATGGAGGTAGTGACAGGTCTTATTTTCCTGGGCTCCAAGGTCACCGCAGACGGGGACTGCAGCCAAGAAATTAAGAGACACTTGCTCCTGGGGAGGAAAGCTATGGCAAATCTAGACAACATACTAAAAAGCAGAGCCATCACCCTGCCAACAAAAGTGTGTATAGTCAAGGCTATGGTTTTCCCAGTTGCAATGTATGGCTGTGAAAGCTGGACAATAAGGAAGGCCGAGCGCCAAAGGACTGAGGCCTTTGAATTGTGGTGCTGGAGGAGACTCCTGCGAGTCCCTTGGACCGCAGGATCAAACCGATCAGACCTAGAGGAGATCAACCCTGACTGCTCTTTAGAAGGCCAGATGCTGAAGATGAAACTCAAATACTTTGGCCACCTAATAAGAAGGAAGGACTCCCTGGGGAAGAGTCTAATGCTGGGAACAATAGATGGCAAAAGAAGAAGGGGACGGCAGAGGATGAGGTGGCTAGATGGAGTCACTGAGGCGGTTGGTGTGAGCTTGAGTGGACTCCAGGGGATGGTGGAGGACAGGAAGGCCTGGACGAATGTGGTCCATGGGGTTGCAATGGGTTGGACATGACTTCGCAACTAACAACAACAAACCACAACATTACCGAAGTTGCCCTGGGTCATAGATTACATCCCCCATGCCATCTTGGGCAACTTGGTGCCTTCTAGATGTCCCACTGTCCTGACCATTGGCCATTCTGGCTTGAGTTTCTGAGTGTTGTAATCCAAAACATTTGGAGGACACTGGGTTTGCATACAAATGCTCTGCAGCTGCAAATAGGGACAGATCAAGTTGCAGGGATGAAAGCAATTTATATTGGATCGAATGACTCTCGATGATGGGAATGTGATACCTGATATTAGGCATCTGCTGAGGGTCAGTTCACATGTTAAAATTTCCTTCATGATTTCACTTCCATCTATGAAAATGAAATTCAATAATGCACAAAAAATCAGATGTCATAAACACATGAATCTGTTGCCATATATAGAAACAGTAGGTGTGATAGATATATGCCTTCTTAACAAATCACTCATATACATAACAAATGGACACAATATGGCTATGAGATTCCTATAGACCAATATTTATAAAGGAGATTGACAGGTCTGAAGCGCCCTTCACTACAAAGCAAATGGCAAAAGGCCTATTCTTTATCATCCATTAGGATCACTGTAAGAGTCAGAGTAAAGAAATATTTCAGTTTACACCTGCTGTCAGCCTCTTGGCCTATGAAACCACTAAAAAAAATCTATGAGACACAGTCCAGTTCTCTGTACATGCAGGAGATTCAGTCCCTTCTAAGATCAGAACACCGCCATTGCATACCAATTTCCTCTGGTGTGAACAAATGGCTTTCTTTTCATTGAAAATTATGGATAGCCCTATTAGACAGAGGACAAGATGTATGTATGGAATGCTTTGTTGTTGTTGTTGTTGTTAGTCGCGAAGTCGTGTCTGACCCATCGCGACCCCATGGACAACATTCCTCCAGGCCTTCCTGTCCTCCACCATCCCCCGGAGTCCACTCAAGCTCACACCAACTGCCTCAGTGACTCCATCTAGCCACCTCATCCTCTGCCGTCCCCTTCTTCTTTTGCCATCTATTGTTCCCAGCATTAGGCTCTTCTCCAGGGAGTCCTTCCTTCTCATTAAGTGGCCAAAGTATTTGAGTTTCATCTTCAGGATCTGGTCTTCTAAAGAGCAGTCTGGGTTGATCACCTCTAGGACTGCCCAGTTTGATCGCCTTGCAGTCCAAGGGACTCGCAGGAGTCTCTTCCAGCACCACAACTCAAAGGCCTCAATCCTTCCGCACTCAGCCTTCCTTATGGTCCAGCTTTCACAGCCACACATTGCAACTGGGAAAACCATAGCCTTGACTATACGCACTTTTGTTGGCAGAGTGATGTCTCTGCATTTTAGTATGCTGTCTAGATTTGCCATAGCTCTCCTCCCCAGAAGCAAGCGTCTTTTAATTTCTTGGCTGCAGTCCCCATCTGCGGTGATCTTGGAGCCCAGGAAAATAAGACCTGTCACTACCTCCATTTCTTCCCCATCTATTTGCCAGGAAGTGAGAGGACTGGATGCCATGATCTTAGTTTTCTTAATGTTGAGTTTCAGGCCAACTTTTGCACTTCCCTCCTTCACCCGCATCAAGAGGTTCTTTAGTTCCTCTTCACTTTCTGCCATTAGAGTGGTATCATCTGCATATCTGAGGTTGTTGATATTTCTCCCAGCAATCTTAATTCCAACTGGAGATTCATCTAGCCCCGCCTCTCTCATGATGTGCTCTGCATATAAGTTAAATAGGCAGGGCGACAGTATACAGCCTTGCCGAACTCCTTTCTCAATAATCAGCAGTTGAATATTCAATAGTAACAAGCAATAGCTCAGTGGTAGAGCATGGTGGTAGGGCACTGTGAGAGTCCCTTCTGCAAGCCTGTAGAGCCACTTTGAACAGACACTGGAGTACACAAAAATGTTTAAAAATAAAAACTTTTCTTTTTTTTTAATTGGATGGTAAATTTCAAATCTCTTTAAAATTTCAATTAGACTTTTAAAGAATTGGAATATTAAATTTCTCTTAAATAATAGCTAGTGTAACATAAAATAATTTGGATATAAGCATGCTAGCCTTATAGTTAATCTCTAACCTGAAATCAATACTTATGGCCTGATTACATCCCTCATGCCAGCTTGGGCAACCCGGCACCTTCTAGATGTCCCATAGTCCTGACATTTTGTTCTCAGTCCCTCTCTCCCTTTTCCACACAATGCTCCAGGCTCTAGGTCCTCTAGAGAAATCTACAATCTCCTTCTTTTCACTTTTCAGAAGCACTTTGTGTTGACAGCTGTTAAAAAAAAAGCATGTTTTGTTTTGTTTTGTTTTGTTTTGTTTTGTTTTGTTTTGTTTTGTTTTGTTTTGTTTTAGCAGGTCTTTTGAAAGGGCTTTGATAGATTTTATGACTGCTTATGAAATGCCGACATATCAAACATGAATATTTTATTTTCATCTGATTAAAAAAATCTAATGGAACCTACAGCTACCACAGTTGACTTCAAGCTATTGGCCATAGCTATTTAATTTTTGTTTGTCTGTTTGTTTGTTTTTTGCATGGGTGCCACTGTTTGTTTGTTTGTTTTTTGCATGGGTGCCACCATGCAATGGAATGCATGCAATGGGTGCCACCATGCAATGGGTGCCACCATTTGTTTGTTTGTTTGTTTTTTGCATGGGTGCCACCCATGTTTTTTGCATGGGTTTGCATGGGTTTGTTTGTTTGTTTTTTGCATGGGTGCCACTTGTAATAAATGAAGCTAAAAGAAGCCATACCAGAGAGAAGAAAACAAAAGCTGTCCTGTGTACAAGGTGCTATATTCCCAACCTTAATTTTAAAAACCATTGCAGTTCATGGTTGTGAGAAAGACACTATGCAGGAATATTAAAAAAAACATTCTACGTATAAATCGAACAGTGAAAATATGTAAATTGTGTTCAGTGGAAGAAAGAGATAACAGATACGATTGTAATAATTAAACAATGGAAAAAATAAAACTTGAGTCATAGATTAACAGATTGCAAAACTATAATGAGGTATTTGCTTTCAATTATTTTTATAATCTGGTAAGAAGGCCCTTCTGAGAGAGCCATCCTTTACAGAGGTAAAGAGGATGGCAAATAAAAGAGGGGCCTTCTCAGTGGCTGCACCTCCTTTACAGAATAGCCTTCCAGAAGTAGTACAGCTGGTGCCATCTTTACACTCTTTTCAGTATCACCCGAAAACAGTTCTCTTCTCCAGACATTTTAACAATTATTCATACTGTTTTAGCTAGAATATATTTTGATGTATTTGCTTTATTGTATGTTGTTTTTATTGCTATTTTATTTAATATTGTAATCTGCTCAGAGATTCTTCAGACTAGTATAGTGGAATGTAAGTTGAATGAATGAATAAATAAACAAATAAAGTCCTTTTTCTTTAAACTGTTCATATAAATCATTTCACCCTGGTAAAGAATACTGAGTTAAATGAACCAGTATTCAGTATGTGTTCTATGTTCCTTCAATTTAATGCTATGAAGCAATTTATTTTCTGTTTTATACTATATTACTATTACACATGCCTAAAATTGTAATTTTCAGTAGGTTGGTCTGAAATTGTATTGAAAATGCATAATTGTACTATACAAGATGCTAAGGAGCGCTACTTTCTGGAAACTGACAAGACACACTTGACTTTTTTCCCTCAGCTGTCAGGGATTCCACAGGCAGCAGCATAACAAAGTCCCAAGGAAGGAAGTCATGTTTAAGTCAGCTATAGAGCTCTCTGGGAAACACAAGAAACTGGGGAGGTACAAAACACAGGAGAAAAAAAATAATCTGTAAAATAAATAGTGCATGCACACCCCTTGCCCATCTTGCTACAGTAAGATAAGCACTGAGAAATTCCTCCAGAAGTCTTGCCCCCTCGCACAATTTTCAGATGCAACTTTTTTAGCCACTTTCCATCAAATGTTTCAACTTATTTGAGTTGTATGCCACCAATTTTCAAGGGCAAATGCAGTTGAAACAGTATACAACTATAAAACCAAACAGAAACAGTTGCAAAGTAACAAAACAAACAATATTAAACATTAAAAATGCTAAAAACATTGAAAGGGTTGAAGTGAAACCAGTACAATTAATGATCAAGCAACAGATTAAATGCTCACTTAAAGTGGCAACTAAATGTATTCAATGAAGATGCCAGGTGGATCTGCCTGAGAAGGGCATGCCACAGAAGTGAAGCCAGTACCAAAAAGGGTCTGTGCTTGTTCCCACCCTTCTCAGTATTGTGGAAAATGGTACCTAAAGAAGATCCTCCAAACAAACTCTTCTGGGTAGACTTGGTCCTGAGCCGTTTAAGTCTTCAAAGGTCAGCAGAAACTGAAAACTGCCTGGCAACAATGCAGTTGGAGTAATATCTTAAAAACTGTTAATTGCAGAAAGGAATCCCTCTTGCCATAAAAGAAAAAAAAAAGGAACAGTGCTATTTCTAGATTTAACCCTAATTAAATATTACTCTAAAGCCAAATGCTAAACATATCTGCTTAAAAATTAAAATATATATGAAGGGTGCTGGTGTGCATAAGAGTGCAAGTTTGGGTCTAAGGTTCAGAAAGACTGCAGTATTTTATTGGCAGTATTTCTGTCAGGTTTTGAAAAATGCCAAATACACCAGATCAAGTTGCTCTTTGCATGTAAAAAATAATATAGCATGCATGCAAGCGTTGCTGAATCACATCTCATATTCATGGAAAGTGGGCATATATTTGCTATTTCAGGAATAGTTCCAATAAATTAGGCATAGTATTTGCCTATATGTGGAGGAATGTCAAGGGGCATACATAACAGAGCCCTGTTTTCTCCTTTGCTTCTTTGTGTGAATGCTAGCAAATGGAATGATAGGTTGGCCAGGTACTTAATGAATGGTGACAGCTTATACTTAGTTAATCAGTTTGCAGTGAATCATTTTAGAATCCTAATTTTCAATTAAGATGTTACTGTAAATGCCCTCCCTGTTGTAGAACTTGTATGACTTCATGGTACACCTGGAGCAGAGAGCAATGAAACAACTAACAGGAGTGCAGATGGATAAATACCCCAGTGAATGCAAAAGAAACCTGGTATGTGCCTACAATTGAGTATATTTTGAGGCAGTAAGTGTAGTAAAGAAACAATACCTTTGCTGCCCAGCAGAGTTTTTCAAGGTTGTTCAGGGCTAGGGATTATTACATTCTGGTCCCAGAGACACCTTGGAATCATTTCAGGCCCACTGTAATTTACTCACTAGGCACTTCTAGGAAAAAATCTCTTGTTTTAGCCAGAGTGATAGCAACTGAATCTGTGGAGATATCCAGGACGCACCCTGTTCCAGTTTTATTGGATGAGTTTCAGTTAGTGCAGCTTGAGGGATGTAGACAAGGTGCTTGGACAAATTCATGCAACCACCTCTGTACTGGATCCTTGCCCCGCCTGGCTTATAGCAAGAAAGCCAGCAAGAAAGGGATAACCAGCTGGGCCTTGTGAGAGGGAATGGACCCATGCTGCCTTAAAGAGACCACTTCAAGAAACCCTCCCTTGACCTGGAAGATCTGAACAACTTTAAGCCAGTAGCAAATATTCCTTTCCTGGCAAAGTTCTTGAGAGGGTTCTTCCAATCAACTCCAGGCATTGTTGGATGAGACTGATTATCTGGATCCATTTCAATCAGAGTTCAGCCCTGGTATAGGCACAGGAACAACACTGGCTGCCCTATATGATCATACTATGCTGGGAGAATGAAGGGGGAGCATGATCCTGCTGATACTGCTGGACCTTTCAGTGGCTTTCAATACCATCAAACATGGCATCCTACTGGAGTGACAGTCTGAACTGGGAGTGGGGACCATCACAGTGGTTCTGCTCATACTTGGAGGACCATCTCCAGAAGGTGGTGTTTGGGGCATATTGTTCAGCTCCATAGATTCTCCAGCATGGAGATTTCCAGAAGTCTCTACATCTCCCATGCTATTCAATATCTACATGAAACTGCTGAGTGGGGTTATCCAGAGTTTTGCAGTGCATTGCCATCAGTATGCTGATGACACACAGCTCTATTTCACCTTTTCTTTGCCTACAGGTGAGGCTGTGGATGTGCTAAACTGGTGTTTGGCTATGACAATGAACTGGATGAGGACACACAAATTGAAACTCAATCCAGACAAGACTGAAATGTAGTTGGTTCCTTCAACTGGAAGGCTGCAAACTGTTTTAGATGAGATTGCATTCCTGCTGAAGGAGCAGGTTCATAGCTTGAGTGCTCTTTGATCCATCTTTGTCACTTGAGGCTCAGGTGGCATTGGTGGCTTGGAGCACTTTCTACCAGCTTTGGCTGGTGACTCAGCTGCACAGGGATAGCTAGGTTCAGTGGTCTATGCTCAGGTAATCTCTAAATTGAATTACTGCAATGCACTCTACATGGGACTGCCCTTGAAGATGGTTCAGAAGCTACAGGTGGTGCAGAATGCAGCAGCCATATTAATAACCAAAACCTGAAGGTCCAAACTTATACAACCAGTTATGGCCCACTTGCATTGACTGCCTGTATACACAGATTAGACCACAATACTTCTCAGAGCACCTTACCCAGCTGTGATCTGCTTGGTCACTACATTCAACCTTTGTGGAGGGTGGTAAGAAGGGCTTTCCTGGTGGTGCTTCCCTATTTATGGAAAAACACTCCCACTGTACCCTGCCTGGCACCAAATCTGTCATTTTTTTCAGTATGAGGCTAAGACAGCCCTCTTTTTAGAGGCCTTAAAGACTCAATTTGGCCACACAGGGGCTTGAGGGGGGATCTGCAGATGTTCTGCAGAACCCCTCTTTTATTATTCCTTGTTATTGTCTGTTTTTATCATCTGTTTTTAGCTGTTTAAAACTGTTTATTTTTTCTGTTTTATGATATTTTATTGTATTTTTATCATTTTATGAACTGTATAAACCACCCAGACAGCTTTGGTTCAATTTGGATGCCAGGAAGCACCTCCTGACAGTTAGGACCCCAAGGGTATGGAATGGAAGCCCATAGGAGGTGGTTGAAGCCCCATTGGTGAGAGTGTTCAAGGTAGGCTGGACATGCACATGGTAGGCATGTCATCAGTGGAGCTGGCTGGAACCAGGGATCAGACTACATGGCCCAGGAGACCCCTTCAGACTCGCAATTTCTATGTTTCGATGTGGTATAGAATAAATTAAGTAATAATGGGTTTTAAATTGCACTTTTGCACATAGATCATCTAAATTATAGTTGTAAGTTTAGAAGAAATAAAGTTTATTGCTGACTCTGTGGAATGACTTGAATCTAGTTTTATAAGTAATTTTAGTACATGCTCCCATCGTAACTTTTTCTTTTAATGCCTTTTCTGTTTCTAGCACTTTTGCACCAGATCCTCTCTGAAATACTATCAAGGATACTAAAGAAAAATCTATTAAAACTATTCTCAAAAATATTACCACCTTCTAACAGTCCACCTGCACAAGGCAGATACAAGCCAGTGTTGGACCAGAGACCCAAGGTTCTAGTCCCCCTGGGGTACACTGAGTCAGTCACAGACTCTAAGCCCAATCTAAGCACAGGGCAGTTTTTGTTAGGATAAAATTGAACTATGTAAGCCGCCTTGGGTTCCTCACAAAAGGAAAAAAGGCAGGGTATAAGTGTAAGGTAACAACAATATACTTCTAGATGCAAGAAAGGAAGGGGAAAGAAAACAAGGATCAGTACAGATGGAGGATCTGTATTTCTTAATAAAGAAATTATTAAGAATATGTGAGTATTTCTTCAGACACAATGCAATGTATAGCCAACTCCTTCTAACTATCATCCTTCAAAACCACTATATTAAATGTGCAAACTTAAAATAATTTTCCAAATGTGGGTTAGTGCCTCAAACCTACAGGGATACAAAAAGTCTATACCAGATCTGCAAGAATAGCCTCAAATGTTCTTTCTCATCCATAGACACAAGCCAAAACCTGCTTCCCCCCAAGCAGGGAAAGCACTTGCCCCCTACAAACACACACACACAGTGATCGAGGCAGAACACAATGACTTACAGGCCACACATATGGCTTATTGTCTCTCTCCTAAAGTGGCTGGGGGAAGGAAGGAGATGAAAAAGAAAGGTATACATGCTTAGTGTACTTCCAAAGACAAAAATTTCTGCCCCCTTTGCTTTTATTTCAATAGAGTAGACAACACATGTTCTGTGGGCTGAATGCAGCTCTCCTGGCTCGTCTTTTGCCCCTCACCACACTGCTGAAGTTACCTGTAAAACACAGTGGTGTGGTAGCATACCCCAACCCCCCATATCTTCTTGCACAAATTTTGCATTCTTGAGCAAAGCAGCAGCAATTTTGGCAAGGGGTTGGGGTTTCCAGACCTGCTGGAAGACCTGACCTATATTTCTTTGTCATAGTAGAAGGCAGAGAATTGTACTCTTTTTCAAGAACTGGCATCTAATTTCTAAATAATGAATATTGTCTGTCATTCCCTACCTATACATAGACTGTTCAATATGGCTCAAATTCAAATGACCTATATTACAGAAAATGTGAAAAGAAACAATCCTGCATCAATAGTTGCTAATGACACATGCACCTGCAGAGGTTTTATCACATTCATGTTCTGCACTTCTGCTCCTTCAAGTTGTTCTAGTTGTTCTAGTCCTTCAAGTTGTTATGCCTATAGTTCTTCTGGCATGACAACCTAATTAAGATACTCTCAGTCAAGACATTCTCAGAACACACTGAAAGATGTAGATCTTATAAGAACCAGCCCAGCATGTGCTTAAAGGTGAAGTAGTGACTATATGGATTACAGATTTGAAGGAATGATATGGAAGATGTCATTTATATTATCCATGTTGAAGCTATACAAGGAAGAGAAACTGGGATTGTCATAGAATTCCCAAAATATCATACTGCTGTATTCATGTGATGAGCATTCAGTAAAAAAGAAAAAAACGATCCTAGTATAACATTTACACTTCTACACAGGCAGTTCTAATTCTACACTTCTACACTTCTAATTTCAAAAAAATAAATGAATCTGTATTTCAGGGCACAGAGAAATGCTGCATGTAGAGTTCAGTAAAACCCAGCAATTCTGATATTTTCTCTGAAGGGTCACCATGACTGCATAGCCAAGTCTGCATTTTGTCCTTTGAACTTCCCCTTTTAAAGTTGTTGCTTGGCAGTGACAACCTAAAAATGAAAATTTGGGGAAGCAACACCACTGCCAATAATTAGCAAGGATTTTTTACAAGATGTTGTCCCATAGATATCATAGTTGGGCAAAAAGAAGATAACAGATAAAATATCATAAGCAACCATTTCAATTCAAACCTAGGACAGAGCCTAAGAACAACAAAATGCTTTTTGAACAGATGCCAAATTGGAGCTAGGGTTGTCGTAATTTATTAATTGCATTCATATTCTACCTTTCTTTCAAGGAGCTCAAGACAGCGTACATGGTTCTTTGTTCTCCTCATCTTATCCAGTGAGTTTTGACCCAAACTCAATTGCAGCTGAGTTGGACATTTAAACCCACTTATCTCTGACATTCAAGTCACTACAAAACTACAAATGAAAATAGGAATAGTAATTTGAAATGTGTGTATGTTTAAAGACTGGTCGAATCCAATGCCATTAACAAAAAGTCAAAGGGAAAAAAAAAGAGATAAAGACTGCAATTTTACATGGTTAAGCAGCTTAACCCATTGACTTCTACAAATAATCAGCCCATATGCTGTATTACGGCTAAAGACTTTAATAAATGATAGGAGGATATAGCAAATGGAATAGCTGAATGTTGTCATAGAAGCATTAGGGTGCAGAGATCATTCAGATGCCAGTAAACAGGCACAGGGTTAAAAAAATACCCCCACACATTTTTAGTGATCAACTCATTCATTTACTCCATATACATATAAAATTATTTGCATATTCTATATTAAGATTAATCAAGTTCAAGAAAAACTGAGCCGCATACAATGTTTTATTTTTTATGCATTCTAAAACTAATAAAAATGTTTGTTTTAAAAATAAGATGTAGTGACGTGTTGAAATATTTTGTTTATCCAGATTTTTTCCAGTGCCATTCTACAAGCCATGCTACATTTGCCTCAATTCAGCTGAAGCAAGGCTATATACCAAAATTGATTATAAGCTGCTTCCAGGGATACTATGATCCTTCCAGCAGCCCCCAGCCAAGATGTTGTTTATTTCAGCAAAAGGGTGCAATATGATTTTCCCTCAACAGGTTTCAAGGCCAAACAAGAAAAACACAACTCAAGACTCACAACACTTCCCAGATTGCCTTTGGGAAAGGAACTACTCTCAGTAAATAAGAACCTTAAGTGTGCAGATCAGGATTTCCAGGTCACAGATCTGGAGACTCTGAAACTGAGCAATATGCAGAAGGTGAAGAGAGAGCCATCATACCCAAAATGAAGAGCATTAAAAATATTTACTTCTACATATCAATTAAATTATCATGCAAAGGGGCTTCTTCAGGTTTGTTTCAATGAAGAGCTCTGGCAGCATCTGATCCTGATCTTCATCTCATCTAAGATATTCATGAGGTGCTGAGTACAGTGATCATTCAATGACAGCTGCAGGAAGTTTGTATTTAACCCTCATCTCAATTTCTTACTTATCCAGATCATATTGCAAGAGAGAATAATAAAGATGTGCATAGTCTGAGGTCTATCATAAAAGACCCTACTGAAACTATGCATGTCGGGGTCTGCTCAGTGCTGGATGGAAGACTACCTGGGAAGTTTATGGAACCATTTAGCTCAATGGAAAATACAAATGTAATAAACAAACAGTATCCTATATTGTATAACATAGCTTTTTAAGCAACTGGAAGAAAAGTCTTCTCCAATAAGTCCTGTTGATACAATACCCAGTTGTAATGTTTTTACCAGTCCATGATTATTAAGACACAGAATCCCAACTGATAACTTTCACCAGAGCTAAGATAAGACCAACTAAGACAGATATCTTTCCAACATTCAACATTATGTAAGTTCATGTTGCAGGTTCATATTATGGGTCTACATTCACATCCATCCTTTCCTGATAGCAGAAATTATTTGCACTTGTTCTCAGAAAACTGAATCACACTGATTGAGTTTGCATGAATCCACAACCCACTGTGGGTGACAAGTCATGATGGGTTGTTCTTGTGTTGTGCAAATTTGAATCAATTCCCACATGCCTCCCTGACAATCCATAGACTGCCCTAGGAGTCACTGTACCAGGATGGACTGAGCCAGGGCACTAACCCCATCACAGATACAAGGAACCAGTCAGAGAGCCACATGCAAAGAGTGGAAAAAATCTTTGCCATTCTTGGCAATGGTGTTTAAATAGGTGGCAGCTGTCCTACACATACCCAAGAGAAAATTTGGGGTGAGTGGCACCAACCAAGCATCCTCTGCTGTGAAATATGAGCCTTTTTGGCTTGCCATGGCTTTTTCACTTCTCTGACTTTTTTTTTAAGTCTCTCAAAGACTGCACATTCTGGCTTCAGCTGGTGCTCACAAACTCTGTTTTGACAGCTTCTTCAAAGTGCTCAAAAGTAGAATATTGAAGGGCCTTCAGTGACTAACAAAATACTTTAATATACCTACTAAGTGTGTAACTATGTATTTTTTTCCTCAAAAAATAGTTTCACTTGCACAACTGCAGAATCAGGATCGTCAGGATCAGAGAACCATAGAATAGCAGAGCTGGAAGGGACTAAGAAGGCTATCAGGTTCAACCCCCTGCTGTTTCAGGACACCAAGTTACACCATCTCACTCAGATGGCTTCCCAGTTTCACCTTGAGTAGGTCTAGTGTGGGGAAGCCCACTACCTCTCTGGACAGTTGGTTCTACTGTTGTATTGCTCTGACACTGAGGAAGCTTTTCCTGATATTTAGCCTGAATTGGGGTTGTTGCAGATTGAATTGATTATTCCGTGTCCTGCACTCTGTTATTAGCAAGAAGAGATCTTGACCTTCCTCTTTATGACACCCTTTGAGGTAGTTATAGAGTGATATTATGTCCAAACCCTGGATGCTTTTTGTTGCTCTCCCCTGGACCCTCTGTAATTTTTCTTAAATCTTGGTGCCCAGAACTGGACAAAGTATTCTAGAGGAGGTATGACTAATGAATAGTATAGGGAAACTACTGCTTCTCGTGATTTGGAAGAAATGCTTCTGTTGTTGTTGTTGTTGTTGTTGTTAGTCGCGAAGTCGTGTCCGACCCATCGCGACCCCATGGACAACATACCTCCAGGCCCTCCTGTCCTCCACCATCCCCCGGAGTCCACTCAAGCTCACACCAACCGCCTCAGTGACTCCATCCAGCCACCTCACCCTCTGCCGTCCCCTTCTTCTTTTGCCATCTATTGTTCCCAGCATTAGACTCTTCTCCAGGGAGTCTTCCTTCTCATTAGGTGGCCAAAGTATTTGAGTTTCATCTTCACTATCTGGCCTTCTAAAGAGCAGTTAGGGTTGATCTCCTCTAGGACTGACCGGTTTGATCGCCTTGCGGTCCAAGGGACTCGCAGGAGTCTTCTCCAGCACCACAACTCACAGGCCTCAATCCTTTTGCGCTCGGCCTTCCTTATGGTCCAGCTTTCACAGCCACACATTGCAACTGGGAAAACCATAGCCTTGACTATACGCACTTTTGTTGGCAGGGTGATGTCTCTGCTTTTTAGTATGCTATCTAGATTTGCCATAGCTTTCCTACCCGGGAGCAAGCGTCTCTTAATTTCTTGGCTGCAGTCCCCGTCTGCGGTGATCTTGGAGCCCAGGAAAATAAAATCTGTCACTACCTCCATTTCTTCCCCATCTATTTGCCAGGAAGTGAGAGGACCGGATGCCATGATCTTAGTTTTCTTAATGTTGAGTTTCAGGCCAACTTTTGCACTCTCCTCCTTCACTCGCATCAAGAGGCTCTTTAGTTCTTCACTTTCTGCCATTAGAGTGGTATCATCTGCATATCTGAGGTTGTTGATATTTCTCCCAGCAATCTTGATTCCAACTGGTGATTCATCTAGCCCTGCCTTTCTCATGATGTGCTCTGCATATAAATTAAATAGGCAGGGTGACAGTATACAGCCTTGCCGAACTCCTTTCTCAATTTTAAACCAATCAGTGGTTCCGTGTCCAGTTCTCACTGTTGCTTCTTGACCTGCATATAGGTTTCTCAAGAGACAAATAAGATGGTCTGGTACTCCCATCTCTTCAAGAACTTGCCACAATTTGTTGTGATCCACACAATCAAAGGCTTTAGCGTAGTCAGTGAAGCAGAAGTAAATGTTTTTCTGGAACTCCCTAGCTTTCTCCATGATCCAGCGTATGTTGGTAATTTGATCTCTAGTTCCTCTCCCTCTTCGAAATCCTGCCTGTACTTCTCGTAGTTCTCAGTCCACATACTGCTGGAGCCTAGCTTGTAGGATTTTGAGCATCACTTTGCTAGCATGTGAAATGAGTGCAATGGTGCGGTAGTTTGAACATTTTTGGGCATTGCCCTTCTTGGGGATCGGAATGTAAACGGACCTTTTCCAATCCTGTGGCCACTGTTGAGTTTTCCAAATTTGCTGGCATATTGAGTGTAGCACTTTTACTGCATCGTCTTTCAGGATTTTGAATAGCTCAGCTGGAATGCTGTCACCTCCACTAGCTTTGTTGTTGCTCAGACTTCCTAAGGCCCATTTGACTTCATATTCCAGGATGTCCGGCTCGAGGTCAGTGACCATCCCATCGTGGTTATCAGGGATGTTAAGCTCTTTCTTGTATAGTTCTTCTGTGTAATCTTGCCACCTCTTCTTAATCTCTTCTGCCTCCGTTAGGTCCCTGCCATTTTGGTCCTTTATTATGCCCCTCTTTGCATGAAATGTTCCCTTCATATCTCCAATTTTCTTGAAGAGATCTCTGGTCCTCCCTATTCTATTGTTTTCTTCTATTTCTTTGCACTGTTCATTTAAGAAGGCATTCTTATCTCTTCTAGCTGTTCTCTGGAATTCTGCATTCAATTGGGTTTATCTTCCTCTTTCTCCCTTGCCTTTCGCTTCCCTTCTTTCCTCAGCTATTTGTAAAGCTTCCTCAGACAGCCGTTTTGCTTTCTTGCATTTCGTTTTCTTTGGTATGGTTTTAGTTGCTACCTCTTGTACAATGTTGCAAACGTCCGTCCATAGTTCTTCAGGCACTCTATCGATCAGATCTAATTCCTTAAATCTATTTGTCACCTCTACTGTATATTCATCAGGGATATGATTTATGTCATACCTGAGTGACCTAGTGCTTTTCCCTACTTTCTTCAACTTAAGCCTAAATTTTGCCACCAGAAGCTCATGATCTGAGCCACAGTCAGCTCCTGGTCTAGTTTTTACTGACTGTATAGAACTTCTCCAGCTTTGGCTGCAGAGCACATAGTCAATCTGATTTCTGTGTTGACCGTCTGGTGATGTCCATGTGTAGAGTCGTCTCTTGGGTTGTTGGAAAAGAGTGTTTGCTATGACCATCGTATTCTCTTGACAAAATTCCACCAGCTTGTGCCCTGCTTCATTTTGTACTCCAAGGCCAAACTTGCCTGTTATTCCAGTTATCTTTTGGCTTCCTACTTTAGCATTCCAATCCCCTATGATGATAAGGACATCATTTTTTGGAGTTAATTCTAGAAGGTGTTGTAGGCCTTCATAGAACTGGTCAACTTCAGCCTCTTCAGCACCAGTGGTTGGGGCATAGACTTGCACTATTGTGATGTTGAATGGTTTTCCTTGGATTCGAACTGAGATCATTCTGTCATTTTGGAGATTGTATCCCAGTACTGCTTTTCCTACTCTTTTATTGACTATGAAGGCTACTCCATTTCTTCTGAGGGATTCTTGCCCGCAGTAGTATACCTGATGGTCATCTGAACTAAATTCACCCATGCCTGTCCATTTTAGTTCACTGATTCCCAATATGTCGATGTTCCGTCTTGTCATCTCTTGTTTGACCACATCCAGCTTGCCTTGATTTATGGATCTTACATTCCAGGTTCCTATGGAGTAAAGATCTTTGCAGCATCGGACTTTCCTTTCACCTCCAGATACATCGGCAACTGAGTGTCCTTTCGGCTTTGACCCAGTCGCTTCATTCTTTCTGGCGCTACTAGTACTAGCCCTCCGCTCTTCCCCAGTAGCATATTGGACACCTTCCGACCTGAGGGGCTCATCTTCAAGCATCATATCTTTTTGCCTTTTGGTACTGTCCATGGGGGTTTCATGGCAAAGATACTGGAGTGGGTTGCCATTTCCTTCTCCAGTGGATCATGTTTTGTCAGAGCTCTCTGCTATGACCTGTTCGTCTTGGGTGACCCTGCACGGCATAGCTCATAGCTTCATTGAGCTACGCAAGCCCCTTTGCCACGACAAGGCAGTGATCCATGTTTTCAGATGAGTGTTCAAGTTTATCAAGATCGCCCTAGATCTTCATTCTGTCTTTTAGGATGTTTGCTATTTCACCCAGTTTTGTATCGTCTGAAAATCCGATTGTCTTTCCTTGCACTTCCTCATCCAAATCATTAATAAAGATGTTGAAGAGCACTGGGCCCAGGACTGAACCCTGTGGCACCCCACTAGTTACCTCCCTCCAGTATGGGAAGCTGCCATTGATGAGCACTCTTTGTGTCCAATTCCGCAGCCACTTATGGATCCATCTAATAGTTTTTCTATCTAGTCCAGTTTTTGCTAATTTGCTTATCAGAATGTCATGTGGCACTATGTTGAAAACTTTGCTAAAGTTTAGACAGATCATGTCCACAGTGTTCCCTCTGTCCATTTGGGAGGTTACCCAGTCAAAAATTAGATTAAATTAGTCTGACAGGATTTGATTAATCCGTGTTGTCTTCTATTAATCACTGCATTTTATTCAAGATGCTTGCAGACAGATTTCTTAATAATTTGCTCCAGCTAGGCAATGTCTGTGGGGGGGTCTCGCTGTCAAGGAGGGGACGGGAGCATGCAAACAACTCATGATGAGCCTAATCATCTGTTAGGTGCACTGTGGGTTCTTTGCACAACAACCAACCTACTTATTGCTGGGTTATCAAGAAATGTGACACTGTTACTCTCTTGATCTGTTAGAAACAGTTCAAGTCAGAAAGATAAACCAGTTGTCGTTAGTTGCAAAGTCATGCTCGACCCATCACAACTCCATGGACAACATTCCTCCAGGCTCTCCTGTCCTCCACCATCTCTTAGAGTCCACCCAATAAACCAGCAACAGGCCAAATAGGATAGTTTTGGCTATAGAGTATGTTTGAGGAACTGGGGGCCATTCTAAGAAGCCAAGACAAAAGATACAGCAAGAACATCTGATCAAAGCTAGCACAAAGCAAATAACAAAAAACTTTCCAGCTGATATGGGAAGTGACATTTCTTATATGAAGAATGATGAAGTATTCCTATGCATATTTCTGCCTTTGCCAATTCTAGGAATAAGGTTTAACAATATACAGGCAGGAAACCCCAGACAATCTTTATAGCAGCCTACTGACTTTACAGCCCTAATGTTCCAAACCACTTCTCACTTGTGAGAAATCACTTCTCAAGCTGAAGTGCTCTTATAATTTTTCAGTCCTTAGTGGATAGCTTTAGAAAAGCCCCTACAAGTTTCTAAAAATAACAAAATAATCTTAATTCTTCCAAGATCCAACCAGCAGGATTTATTATGCAAAACTGCGTAGTTTCACAGGATGATGTTGTGATTATAAATGATATAGAATTAAACATTAATATATGTCTCATTATATAGATTTTTCCTTTCAGGTTGGCCTTTAGAAGTTGTAAACACATCATTCTTTAGACAAGGTTTGATTATGTAATTGAATATTGGAAATTGCCATATGGGAACAATGCTTAAGTGGTAATATCTTCCTTTCCCTCTCATTGCTCACTACTTTCTTTCCAGAATCTGAAAGCCCCTAAAAGTCATAGATAAACCACCCCACCCCCTGAATTAGATTTTTCAGTAATATTTCATATATTAGATAGCCTTTCCCATTGCCACACAACTGCTAAGAGGGTAATGGGGGCATTATCTCCCCAATGTAATTTTGCATAATTCATCTGGAGAACATTGTTCTTTGGCCAGATTGATATTTTAAGCCCAAAATGATTTTTCATTTTAATCATTCTCCAGATATAATCCTACCTTCATTCTGTTCTAACCTACAGCATGCACTGGAGAAAGTATGGCACCCACTAGATATCTAAAGAACATTTAAGATTTCCAGTGCCAGGATTTGTTCTTTGGGATAGACAGTGCATTAGTTCTTATCTATTGCATGATAAATACAGGCAAAAAGACTTCGACAGCAAGCTGGATGAAAGGCATGCATTATGGAAGCCTAAAAGTTCTCTGGGGCTTCTCTCTCATCACCTGTTACAATTCTCTCAACAAAAGGGTCAGCAGGGTTAAATATACAGGGCAGCTACTAGCACATCATTCCTTTGTGAAGCAATACAAAATAAAAACATCCTAATCTTGTTGGGGTTACTGCTTTGGTACAACTCATCTTGTGGTGTTGTACCTCAGACAATCCAGAGAAAGACCAACAGAGTACTCATCTAGGGGTTGTCTTTCTCAGATTCTCTCAAGTCCCACTCTAGCTCAACTTCCTGCAGCAAGGATAAAGGAAACCCCATGGGATATTACACACTTGTCTTTCTAAGCAGTGTGTACATATTTAAAGTTTTCTGGTTATTCCTTGCTCTGAGTTTGTTTGATCAAAAGAGAAAGGTAACTGTTCCTGCAGGTGAAGGATTGTCTAATTACAATGTCTGAGTATATCTCCTTCTTCACAGTGTTAATCTTTATTGACAGTTACATGTATTGGGAAATTAATGGCTACTTTGCTGCTTTGAAAGAGCTCATCTGAAGGCTACACGTGGAGGTATGATATTCCTAGAGGCTCTTTCCAACTACTATTCTTTAAACATTTAACTCCTGTTGAACTGGGACAAGTGGTACCTGAGAGAATGTAAGGTACCTGAGTGGTACCTGAGAGAATGTAAGGAGACAAACCACAGATACATGCCTAACTGGCCAGTTCAAAGGGCTTTTTGGTAGAAAACCAAAAAAACAAAGATCAATTATTCCAAAGTTCAAGTTTTATTAGATTGTGCTTTTCATGCATTGTGAAAGTGCGGAGATTATAATTTTTAACTTTCAATTTAACTTTCGATAAGTTATGTTTAAAAGGGCATTCCCATATATATGTAATCATTTTTGTCCATTACTGTTCCTTTATTATTGTTCACCTGCCAATATTTGTACTTGCATTGCGCATGAAAGATCATGTTTGAATCAGTTCATAAAAGTAAGCCAGTTTGTGATAACTCCCTTAGAAATAGTTTGTGGGTTTTTCAACCAAGGGATTATTATTATTTTGTAAAATAGGAAATTATCACGTTCTATTAGTTATACCAATGGAGGCCTACATCATTTTTCATTCACTGGAGAAAATCAGAATTGCCGCATTTGGGAGAATACTATATTTATTAGCAGGCTGTTTTGCTTGTTTTGTTAAAGAAAGAAAAAATATGAACAATCGCTGCAGCTACTCATGCTGCTGTTGTTTGGAGTTTTCCCTTACACAGTCTTTGGCTTAAAAGCCCCTTAGGCAAGAATTGTGTCTTTGTCTCTGTACAGCATAGTGCCAAGCACTCTGTCATCCCTCAACAAACACTAAATAATACATTTATGCCCTGGTAATATAAGATCCAGTTGTTCCCAGTTCATGGTATCTGAAAACAAAGGGGAAAATTCTTCTGGTTATATGGAACACTTTTTATCCATATCATCACATTATGTCTTTCAGAAATTCAATTAAGAATTTACTCTTAAAGCACAACCACTCAAAGGAAAATATGATCCCCTTCCGCAAAATTCAAACCAAGTTCCTTAAAGATCTGATCTGAAATAGTCATTCACAATACAATTCTATACACAAAAGTAAGCTTCGTGGACTACAGAGGAGGACTGCAGCCTTACTATAATAGATGGATGAATGGATGGATGGATGATACATAGAAAGACAGGTTATGATAAGGAATTATAATATATAATTGTAATACTTTTGTATTTAATCTTGAATTTGTTTTTGCATGAAATAACTGGAATTCCTTTATCACTTTTATTATAAAGTGTTAAATCAGATCAGCTTCTCCTACCAACAGAACTTCATAAAAATCTCTTTAGCATCACGGGCACCATTACAGATCTAATATTGGCACTTAATGGTCTATTGGCATCTGCCCTTATCAAGACTAAAAAGTGTTTTAAAGAGAATTTTTTATTTGTTTTTGGTCACCTCCACATTTTACTTCCATAGACTTAACAATAATTTCCTAGTTCAAGATGGTAAGAGGGACCTTTGAAAGAAATGAAATGGATATATATTAAACAACTAGGATGAATTCCCAATGTTCCACTCCTTTCATATGCTTCCATATGAGACATTTTACTATTTTATTGGGATTACTATAATGTAAAGATAGAACCAGTTCTCAAAAAGCATAAGATTATCAAGGAAGTCAATGGAATGCCTATATTGGAATATTCAAGTTAATTCTGGGGTTGATGAATAATGATTGATTATCATACTAAGTGCTTTTGAAACACTCAAAAATACAAAAGGTGCTCCAACATCCTACCACTAACTTCTCATTTTCTATATAATTAAGACAAGAATATTTTTCCTTGCTGCTCCACTCCGCTCTGCTCTACTCTGGTCCTCTCCTTTCCAATCTCAGTATTGTTCAGTGTACCAGTAATGCTCTGATGCATTTCACTCTTGACTGGATACAGTGAGATTGCTAATCAGGATTACTTGATTCAGTCAACACTGATTTCAATAAAAAGACAAAAAAATTATCATAAATATAGAGAAAGTGCTAGCAGCAGTGACAGGTGATTAAAATCTCATTCACTTGGAATCAGCTTGATTCATGGTAGCTGGGTAGAGGAAGTCTTCATATCAGAGGCAGACGATTATTATCTTACTCACTCCAAGTCATTTCTGATTGCACATGCACACGCAAATTGGCTCAAAAGTAGATTCATGAACAACAAATCATTATGTGGATGCCTGACCTCTTTAAAATGAGAGTTTGTATAATAACTCTTCAGAAATGAGGAGATACAGGATGGAATAGTGCTAATTTACCAAGTAGGAAAAACCAACCAACTCATACTAAACATTCAGTATGTGGAGAAAATAAATAGCAGTACACTTGAATGTCATGCCGAAATGGGCTTTTTCTAATTTTTTGAAAATATCTGATTTCAAACTGTAGGAAAGTTCTTCACATAATATAATATGCACTTCAATAAATAACTGACAGTCTGACTAAAAGTTCTAAATGTACTGAAAAATAAACAGATCTGTTTTCACTGATTTCAAGAGGAAAAAAGTTGTGCATACGCTAAACTTTTCTACTAATTCCTAATTATAATTATGCCTAAGACACAACCATTCTTCATAAAAATCATATTTATATTTTAAAATCACAGCTAGGATCCAATGTGCATGTAGAAGCCTTTGATTCACTGCAAGCTGCAATCCTTTGTAACTGTTTCTATGCTCCTCAATAGTTAAGAGCAGTCGGGATAGCAGTACACTAGAACATATAAACAATTGTTGCCAAAGAGCAAAAAATAGTGTGCCAAGCAAATGGAAGACTATACATCTGATGGATCGGTGTGGCTGGCTTCCTGAAAGGCCTAGCCAGGCAGTACCACGACCTGTTAGTCTGGTGGCCTGCAAAAATGCATGAATTCTAAAGCAAACAGACAATAGTTATGATGTGTATCCTCACAGAGAGTGTAGCTATGCAAATTACTGATTCATGCCATCTTATACTTGGAATGGGCCTCTAAAGAAACCTCTTTCAATAATAAAGTGCCTAATATATTGTATATTTCTGGTGGAGGCCCATTCCATTTATATCCTGTCTTTCCTTCTCTAGCAGATAATCCAAAGTCACTTACCAGGTGCTGCTCCTCTCCATTTTGTTCTCAGCAACCCTGTGAAGTAGGTTAGGATGAGAAATGGTGGCTTAAAGTCACCTAGTCGGTTTCATGGCTGAGTGCGTATTAGAACCCAGATATCCTGAGTCCCAGTCCAACACTCTAACAACTAGACCTCCCTGGCTTTCTCTTTACCAATGTTTCCAATATGAAGGAAAGCACTCCAGGCAACTCATGTGAAGTCATTGATATGATAAGCACAGCATTACCACAAAATATTCAATAAGATATTCTTAAGACAGTTGTACTATATTTGTGTGTGTGAGGTTCCCCCGCCCCCTTGTTCATAAGCACTGTTGTTTATCCCTCTCTCCCAATAAAGCTTCATTGGAGTTGATGAATATAACAATGTTCTCCATTTGTACCATTGAATTCCCAGGTTCTTCTGCTACTCTGTGCAGTTTTCTAAATATCATAAAAGGTGACATTCAACAACAAAGAGCACACACAAGGAAAGGGCACAAGTGTGTTGTAGTGGTGTCCATTATGCTCAGGAATTGCAACCACAAATTGCTGTGCAGCTTTGTTCCCCTAGAAAATTCCTGCCAACACCCATCTATGACAACTTATTAATGGGTGTACTTTCTTTTGTTTCAATAGGAATATAGATTACCATATTATACAATCTTATACAAGTTGTTCTCAGGTAAATTGGTATAGGATTACAGTTAAGGGGGTAAGATGATGCGCAAATCAATGGGTAGAATTTTCATTGGTTAAATCATGCAATCATTGATTTTTTTTTGGGCCTGAAAAAAACCCTCTTTTCTAGAAATCAGCATGTGTGCATCCTTGAAATGTAGCTGACACTGACCAAGAACCATACCAGAGAAAGCTAGTTGGCATCTGACAAATAACAGAAGCTTAAAGGGCATCTTCTGTGGTATGCAAGTGGGAAAGTATTGTAACCTTTTGCTTCTATAACCTACTGGAAAGTGTTAACTGTGTTATGTGTAACCATCCAATGATCACTGTATAAAAGGGCCAACTGAGGACTGCTCACGTGAGCCATCTATAATGATTGGTTGGTACCTGGTTATTCTCATATACATCCTTTAAAAGAAAACCTTTCCCTTTCATGTATTTTGGGCATACACCAGGAAATGGACCATTTGGTCAACACAGGGAATATATTAATTGCTATCTGAAAGTTACTATATAGCTCATCTGTCAATATTTGGATGTAGTATTCAATGTATATACAGTATAATCCTGTATTTAATGCTAGGTGGTGATTTGCACAGTATTTTTAGGAACAGTAGTGAGGGACTGCAGTGAAGAGGGTAGGAAGTCTAAAGTGGTTTGCCTTCTGAGCAAAAGCATGGTAGATAGTACAAACATACTTAGACACTGGTAAATGGGTTTGACTGCTAGAACGCAAGAAAGCAACATTATAATGGCTTTGCTGCAGTGGGTATTTACCAGGGCAGTTTTGTTCTCTGCTGTAATAGCCACCAAATGTATACCCTTTAAGGGAGGAACTAGCAATTATTATGTGTAAATAACTTAAGAATGGTCAGTCAACTTGCCAACCTAGCACCTCATATATCTTTCAGCCTAATTTTAAAAGCCCTTGACAATTGTTCAATTAGACTGCTGGCAAAAGTAAACTGTCCCCCCACAGCGGTTCATAGGCAAATAAAAAAAGAGGTTTCAGACCCACAGTCACCAGTATGTGGCCCCTCACAGACAACTCCAGAGGAAATGCAGCTCTCCAAAGGGAGAAGAAAAGCATGTTCTTCCTCAGCCTTAAGTTATTCTGCTAGCTCCATCCTTCCCCTCTGATGGTTTAATACCCATCACTTATATCAATACATGTCCAATAAACAAGTCCCATATATCATTAAAATCATTCTTATGTATCAACCCTTTTCCCACCTTAATCCCACATCAATTTATCATTAACAGCTATATCCCACATTTCTTTATACCATTCAGTTAACTGGAGTTCCTGTTTCTCCTTCCAATTCTTTGCTATTATCAATTTTTCTGCTGTTACCAAAATTGTCATTAATTCTTTAATGTTCCATTTCTTTTTGAAAAATATAACAATAATGCTATGTCAGGATCTGCTTCAATTTTTAAGTTCAATATCTTACTAATTTCCTTAAAAACCATAGCCAACATTTCTTAATATTCTCACAATCCCACCACATATGGAATTAGATACCCATTTTTGCCCAAATCTCCAACATAAATTGGAATATTTATTACCCATATAGAATAATTTTACCAGAGTTAGGTACCATTTCCATACTAATTTATACAATTTTTACTTAGTTCTGAGTGGCATACTTTTAAAAATATTCTCTTATTCCATATTTTCCCCATTTTTTCTTGTCTATATTTATTTATTTAGAAGACTTCTATGCCGCCCCATTTGCCGAAGCCTCGGGGTGGCTCACATTCATAAATAAATAATACAATATAATTAAATATAATATGAGCCGCCCTGGCCAGAAATTAAATAGATAAGTAATATTAACAGTTAAAATAATGTTTAAATAAAAAGGTCTTCGCCTGGCACCGAAAAGCAAATAATGACAGCACCAGGCAGACCTCTCTGGAGAGTGCATTCCATAGATGGGGCGCCACCGCAGAGAAAGCCCTCCTCCAAGAAATCACCCTCCTAATTTCCTTCACGGAGGGTTCTCGGAGAAGGGCCTCTCTCGCTGATCTCAAGGGGCGGGCAGGCAAGTACGGACGTAAGCGCTCCTTCAGGTAAGCAGGGCCCAAGCCGTTCAGGGCTTTATAGGTCATAACCAATACCTTGAATTGGGCCCGGACCTCAATGGGAAGCCAGTGTAGCTAACGGAGAACTGGGGTTATATGAGCATAACGCCCAGTCCCCATCAGCAGCCTGGCAGCTCTATTTTGAACCAATTGAAGTATCTGGACCATCTTCAAGGGCAGCCCCACGTAGAGCATGTTACAGAAGTCAAGTCAGGAAGTCACCAACGCATGTGTCACTGTCGCTAGGTAGTCATTCTCCAGGTAGGGGCACAGCTGATAGATCAGCCGAAGCTGAAAGAAAGCACTCCTCACCACTGCTGTCACCTGAGCTTCCAATGAAAGCTCTGGGTCAAGGAGCACTCCCAAGCTGTATAGGTCCTCTGTGTCTAATAAAATCTTGTAAATCTTACTTATGACCATCCTTATTTGCATAATACCTTGAGACTTCCTATACAACACAATCTCCTCAAATTTGGTTAAGTCTCTTTATTTACCATTTTTCTTCAACCATTCTTTAGTCCATCTTTCTAACCCTAACCCTAACCCTAAACCAATTTATTTTTTCTTTCCTTAATAATGCCATATTATCTTTTGCTTATTATCCATTTTTCCATCTAATATTTTAACTTAAGCATTTGTTTTTCCCTTAATACCTTTCTCAAACTATCTTTCAAGTTTTCTGGGAATCCTTTAATTTCTGTAACTGGAATCATTGGTGAAATTGTCAACATAAATTCTTCTCTGTATTTCTCTCAAATTTGCACCATATTTTTTAGAAAGGGATTTTCTATCCTTTTTTTTTTATAATTTTCTTAACATCCTGTTTAAAAAAGACTTAAAACTCAGTTTATTCTTGTTCTATCTCCACCCATGTTATCTTATCAGGCTGCAATATAATGTTTGGCATAAATCTTAATTGATTCACTATATAATATATTTTAATTTCTGTAACACGCTTTATGTGGGGCTGCCCTTGAAGACAGTCCGGATACTTCAGGTGGTTCAAAATAGAGCTGCCAGGATGCTGTAGGGGACTGGGCATTATTCTCATATAACCCCAGTCCTCTATCAGCTCCACTGGCTTCCCATCAAAGTCCAGGTTCAATTCAAGGTGCTGGTTATTACCTATAAAGCCCTAAACAGCTTGGGACCAGGATACCTAAAGGAACGCCTTTTTCCCTATTTGCCCTCCTGCCCCCTGAGATCAGCAACAGAAGCCCTCCTCCGGGAACCCTCTGTGAAAGATGTTAGGAGAGAGAGTACCCAGAGGAGGGCCTTCTCTGTGGTGGCACCCCGACTATGGAATGCATTCCCCAGAGAGGTCTGCCTGGCACCATCATTAAATGTTTTTCGGCACCAGGTTTTTATTTAATCAATATTTTAATATGTTTTAATATTGAATTTTACTGTTGTATTTTTATTAACTTGCAGCCAGAGTAGATTGTCAATTTATTTATGCTATAAGCCATCCAGAGACACAAGTAATTGGATGGCATACAAATTTTATAAATAAATAAATAAAATGTGAAATACCTAATCCTCCCTCTTTTTGTGGTTTATACCATCTTTTCTCACTAATCTTTGCTTTCCTATCTCCATTACAAAAATTATTAATCATATTTTGTCAATCTTCTAATTCTTCCCCTAATATCCTAATTGATAAAATTCCAAATAAAAAATTAATCTTAGGTAAAATTTTCATTTTACAAACTGCTATTCTACCAAACCAAGATAATCCTATTTTTCTGAATTGCAGCATTTTCTCTTTTATTTCAGATTTCAATATATCAAAATTGTTCTTTTTTAGACATTGGGTATTTTTTGAGATATTCATACCGAAATATTTAATAATATTACATATTTTAACTTGAAATTTATTCTTAATTCTTTCCTTTTCTTCCCTATTGCAATTAAACAGCATCCTCTTGGATTTATCCCAATTAAACTGTAGGCCTGTTATCTCTCCAAATTCCACTAAATGTAATTTGATCATAACTTTAAATGGGTCCTTAATTGTTAACAATGTATCTTCAGCAAATAAGCTAATCTTAATTTTAGGACTTAATTTTATTTTTAACATTTGCTAATAATTCTATAACTAAAGCAAACAATACTGATGAAAGAGGACATCCTTGTCTAGTGCCTAGGCCTAAGGGTATTCTTTCTGTTAAACCACTAAGTATTCTGAATATAATTGTTTTATTATACATTTGAATTGTGAACCAAATCCTAGGGTCTCTATGAACATCTTTACTGTTGGCCATTATATGCAATCAAATGCTTTGAAAACACCCACTTTTAACCTTTCCTTTGATACAAATTCAATTCCATCTAACACTCTTCTAGTCAGATCCAAATCTGTCTCACCTCTAACATTTCAATATGTGTCAATGGTAATAGCAATTTCAGTGATGTAGACATGTTAACTATCAAGTGCTAGACTTAGTCAACTGATACCTTTTACACTAATAATTATAAAATTGTTTATATTTCTAATCTCAGATACTAGATTTTTTTGGTTTTGTTTTACTATCAGCTACCAATATTAAGGTTAATAGTTATGTTATTTGGTAGACTTCCTGGGCTTTACAGTAGACAGTGTGTTCATTTTATCAGGACAGGTAAAGTTCCCCCTCTCAAACACCTTCTTTTAGATGTAGGAATTAAAAGACAGTTAGGAAACATGCTGGGCAACACAAAATCATGCATTGGCCTGGTTTAGATTTCACACTGAAGCCCAGTTTATCATGAGAATTGTTGTTGTTATTAGTCGTGAAGTCGTGTCCGACCCATCGCAACCCCATGGACAACATTCCTCCAGGCCTTCCTGTCCTCCACCATCCCCCGGAGTCCACCAACTGCTTCAGTGACTCCATCTAGCCACCTCATCCTCTGCCGTCCCCTTCTTCTTTTGCCATCTATTGTTCCCAGCATTAGGCGCTTCTCCAGGGAGCCCTTCCTTCTCATTAGGTGGCCTCATGAGAATAAGACAAGGTAATCCTTGAGCTAGTCTGTTCCTTTCCATCTCATCTTCCAATACAGATTTCATTGCCATTTTACTTAACCACAGCTTAATGTCTCATCTAATTTGACCAGTCTAGCAAACCTTAACTATGTTCATCTAACAGAAGAAAACTTCAAACTGTACCTAATGGAAGTTAGAGCTTCCTCAAGGCCTTTCTAGCTCAAAAGAGGGCAGGGCATGCATGAAAGACAAGGGATCTCCCATATTCATTCTCATCATATGATTTAGTACAGGGATGGGAGACTCTCCCGCCCATGGACCAGAGATAACCCCCTGACATCAGAGGTCAGAGATTAGAAATTAGCAGATATTTTCCCTCCCTTGTCATATGTGGCCATGAAGCTTTAAAAAAAGCCTTAACTGGAGACTCTTTAAAGCTTAATTTTATAGGGTATATATATTTGGGTAGGGGTGTCACTGCTGGTAAGGGAGGGTTTAACCCTCCATTGTTCTCCACTCCATTTCTCCTGAAAATCAGCCTTTAACAACACAGTATTTTAAAAGCCTTTACTGATGCCACTGAAAGCTTTTTAAAAACCTCATTGCAGTGTGTGACATTTTGGAGGAGTCATTCCTCTGTGAGACAAATTGGGAAAAAAACTACTACTCTCATGATACAACAAGGCTTTTTAAAAACCTTACTGCAGTGGGGCTGTAGGGGTGGTGGTATCCTTGGCAATGCATGTGTGTGGGTATGGATATATGAAAGAGAGAGAATGTGTGTGCTTGTAACTGAATGGGATCTGTTAAAGTTGCATGCCAACAGTGGTTGACTTCCCTGTCTTTGTATGCGGCTCAGCCTACTCCTGGCATGGGCTAACAAATGTTCCCTCCTTCTCTATAGTATCAACTCCAAATATGGCATTTTAAAATAAATCTGTAGCTCTGATCTAGTGACAGGTTTTCACCTGCAGATCAACAACTATGCAACTGAAACTTGAAAAGAAGAAAAGACAACCATATGCAGTGATTAGATTAATACACATGAAACTGCATAAACTACTCTTCTTGAATTACCGCTGAAGTAGCTGCCAGTTAATCTAATCTAACTGTATGTCACCAACATATCTCCTCTGAATCTCCTCTTCTCCAAGCTGAAGAGACCCAGTTCCCTCAGTCTTGCCTCATACCCCATCCCCTGTGGCCCTGTGCTGCACTGACTCCAACCTGGGTATATCCTTTCTGTAATGAGGGGCCCAAAACTGAACACAATACTCCAGTTGTGGGCGCACCAGAGTCGTGTAGAGTGGTAGTAATACCTCTCTCGATCTAGAAGCCACACTTCTAGCCATGCAACCAAGGGTGGCATTCGCCCTCTTGACCACCACATCATACTGCTGACTCATGTTTAGCCTGCGGTCAACCAGTACCCCAAGGTCCCTTTCACAAGTGCTGTTCTCCAGCCACTTGTCACCTAACCTGTACTTATGACAGCTATTCCTATGCCCCAAGTGCAAGACCTTGCACTTATCCACATTGAATGCCATCCTGTTGTCTCCTGCCCACTTCCATAGTCTGTCCAGATCCTTTTGGATCTGGAGTACCTGCTCCTCAGTTGTGGCCACTGCTCCAGTTTTAGTGTCGTCTGCGAATTTGATCAGCAGACTGTTCACCCCTTCTTCCATGTCGTTAATGAAAAGATTAAACAGGATTTGCCCCAGGACAGAGCCCTGGGGGATCCCGTTTGTCACTGGCTGCCATCCCGACGATTCCCCGCTAATGGTTACCTTCTGCTTTTGGTCAGTCAACCATGCCCTAATCCACCGGACAGTGCTTTGGTGTATCCCAAAACTCCTCAGTTTCTCCACCAGGATATCATAGGGCACTTTGTCAAATGCCTTGCTGAAATCCAGGTATACCACATCCACTGCATCCCCTCCATCTAGCCATCTTGAAACCTTGTCATAGAATTCCACAAGGGTTGTCTGTGTTGCGGAAGCCATGTTGTGTGGCTGTCAGCCTCCCTTCCCTATCTAGCATCACTAGATCTCTCTCTTTTATGAGCCTTTCCATTGTTTTTCCTACAATGGATGTAAGGCTAACCGGTCTATAATTCCCCATGTCCTTCCTACTACCCTTTTTGAAAATTGGGACCACTGATACCACCCTCCAGTCCTCTGGAACTTCACCCATTCTCCATGAGGTCTCAAAAATGGAGGCCAGCGGGCGTGAGAGAACCCCTGCCAACTCTCTAAGTACTCTCGGGTGTAACCCGTCAGGGCCTGGCACCTTTGTAATGTCCAATGCCCTGAGGAGCCCCTCGACTTCAAGGGGGGGTGACTCTAATCTGTGCCCCTAAGTCCCCAGCCTCATCTAATCTCCTATACGGATATCCCCCATCCTGCTTTGGGGAGAACACAGAGGCAAAATAGTCATTTAGCATCTGTGCCTGTTCCCTCATATCAGTCACTGGATCTCCTTCCTCCTTATTTAGTGGCCCCACCACTTGTCTCCCCTTCCTTTTCCTATTTACATGCTGAAAGAAGCACTTTTTGTTGCTCTTGATATTCTTGGCAAGTCTCAGCTCATAATCAGCCTTAGCCTTGCAAAGAATCCTTCTGCAACGGGCCTTCTACTCCTCCCGGTATACCCTTTTGTCTATTTCCCCCAGTACCCATTTCCTACGGAGGCTCCTCTTTTGTCTAATCCCTCTAACCACCTCCTTTTGCATCCATGGCGGCACTCTCCTCCGCCTCCCCACCTTACTGACTAGAGGTATCGTCAAGGCTTGCGCCTCCAAAACCTCCCTTTTGAATGCCATCCACCCCTCCTCAACTCGCTTACCTTCCAGTAACCCATCCCAGGAGACTTTCCCCAGTCTGGCCTTCAGTTGGCCCTCTTGAAGTCCCAGCTTCTAGTGCTTGCCCTGCTGCACGTCCCCAGTCCCCTGATCTCAAAGCAAAGGATGGAATGATCACTCGCATCCAGAGCTCCCCTAATCTGTACTTCATCTATCAGCTCCTCCCTATTGGTCAAGACCAAGTCAAGGATGTTTCCACCCCTCGTCACCTCTCGGACCCTCTGTGTGAAAAACCCACCCTCTAGAGCTTCTAGGAAGCGACGTGACCTGGCTGTCACCGCTGAGTGAGTCTCCCAATATCCGGGAGACTGAAATCTCCCATAATTACTGTGTCTCTCCCCCGAGATATCCTTAGAATCTGGCCTGTCAGGACATCATCCAGGGTCTCAAGTTGACCTGGAGGGCGATAACATACCCCCACTATCAGGTCTCTTTCCCTGTCAAAACTTCCCTAAGTTTCACCCAGACAGCCTCTATACCGAATCCCTATCTGTGCTGCATTCTATCTCATTGCATCCTATCCCTTCCCTGATGTATAAAGCCACGCCCCCACCTCTCTTTCCCTTCCTGTCCTTTCTAAAAAGGTGATGCCCTTCTATGTTCACATTCCAGACTTGCCTTTCATCCCACCAAGTTTCTGTGATTCCCACCAGATCGTATCCTCCTATTCCCAGGAGAGCTTCAAGCTCTTCCTGCTTATTACCCATGCTCCTAGCATTGGTGTACATGCACCTCAACTCCTTCCCACTGCTTCCTTTCCTTGGAGTGCCCACATCCTCCTTCCTCCCATCCTCCCTGGTACCTGGCCCCTCTCCGTAGAAGTCCTGTCAGTCCCTGCAGTATCTCTAAGGCCCTGCTCCCAGAGCCCCGATCCTCCCCCCACACTTGTCCAGTGCAGACACGTTACTGGGGAGCCTGAACCCACCCCCCACTGGCTCAGTTTAAAGTCTTCCAGACGAAGCTCGCTAGAGCATCTCCAAAGGACCTTTTCCCCATCCTCGTGAGGTGTAACCCGTCCCTTGCCAGAAGTCCATTGGCAAGAAAACGAGTGCCGTGGTCAAGGAACCCAAAGCGTTCCTTCTGGCACCACACCCTAAGCCAGTCGTTCACCTCGGAGGCCCTCCTGTCCCTGCCTGGCCCAAACCCCCGGACAGGTAAGATTGACGAGAAGGCCACTTGGGCCTTCAGCTCCTGAGTTTCTTGCCCAAGGCCTCAAAGTCCCTGGTGATCCCGACCACACCCTGCCTGGCCACATCGTTTGTGCCCACATGGATCACCAGGAGCGGCTGGTGACCCCCGGAGCGAACAAGACGTTCCACTCTGTCCTTCACATGCCGGATGCGTGCGCCCAGCAGGCAGCAAACCTCCCTTGTCTCCAAGCTGGGGCGGCACACTACCGCCTCAGTGCCCCTCAGCAGGGAGTCCCCAACAACAATCACCCGCCGCTGTACCTTCCCAGTGCTGGTGGGCAGCCGTGCCCTGGTCCTCGCCTCTCCTGCAGTGGCCCCCTTGCCTCCTGATGTCCCAGGCTGGGGGTCCTGCTGGTCTTCCGAGGTCTCATCAGCCCCAGCCTCCCCAAGCGGAGAGAACCTGTTTCCCAGCTCCAGATTGGTGCCAGGAGGAGGAGGAGGCCATGCTGGCCTCCTCCTCCTCCTGTGGGTGACATACCTCCATGTCTCTGCAGCTGCTCCTCCCGTGGTCTCTCCCTCAGCCCTCTGTCGAGAGGGGGGCTGCTCCGGGGGGCCCCGGAGAGCTCTCTCGGCCCTCAGGCACCTCACCCTCTCTTCTAGCAGGGTCACCATCTTGCACCGAGGGCAAGTGTATCCCTGCTTCTCCTGGGGGAGAAGGGCGAACATATCGCAGCTCTCACAGTGGACAGCAACACCTGTGACTCCCGCCAAGGCCATCTCCTGGTCTGCCATCAGTATCCCTTCCGAGACCTTACCTTGATCCCCTGCCTTGTTAGTCCTGCAGTTCCTCTCACTCGCCCAGTTCTCCCAGACAAGAACCCACTCACACACACACACACACACACACACACAAGGATAAAGTAAACTTAAATTTAAATTGGAAGAAAAACAAAACAAAGCACAGCACAGCACAGCAAAGCACAAACAAAACAAACAAGCAAACAAACCTCTGTGTCTCAGGAAAGGGAGTCTCTGGACCACCCAGACCGCAGCTAAGGGACGCAGACAAGGGACGACGCCAACAGCTGAGCTGGCATCGTCCCAACAATCAAACACAGTAGCAGTTCTAGTGTCAAAGTGCAAGTCAATAACTTGGTTAGGTGTTGTCTAATAGAAATGAATAACAGCATCAGAAGGCATGGGAAGATTCACTTGAATCAGGCCTGTATTCCAATCAGTTAAAGGCAGTTGAATCAATATGGAAGGATGCAGGGCAATTGAAAAAAAATATATTTAGAGCAGTCATAAAATCAACCTGTTGAAGGATGGAAGAGGGGAAACTTTGGGGTAGTAACCAGAAAAAGTTCACTTTGGAATCATCTGGGTTTTGTCAGGCTGAGAGAGAATGAAGCTGTAGAGTTAAGGAAGTTACCCAGTAGTCCTAACACTAAGAGGAGCTAATGCTCAATTCCCTGCAGTGTCTGCATCTGATAACCCAATTATCCACGGTTTATTTTTTTTAAGATCCTTTGAATGTCTGAGCTACCCCTAACAATATTTATTTGCTGCTTCCATACCTCATTTCGTTAAATGCTAAATTCTCAACTAAATATTTAAGAAGTTACTTCCAAATGGACACTTTGCATTTGTTTTTGTTTTTATACCTTGCATATTTAAACTAGTTCTAAACACAGCAATTTGAAGAAAGGGAGAAACTGCAAAATAAACAATTAAATTACATAGTTGAAAAACAACTCCCATCCTGCAAATCACTGCAGTTCCTGTGCCTGCATTAGAACACATATGACTAATGAGGCAGGGTAAAAATCTAATAAATAATAAAATAGAGAAATGAGGGCAGACAGAATTTTTTTGGCTTGTGACATACTTTTAAAATAGCATTGCAAAAAATTGCTGGTAGCCATTTAGAATGAGGAAATTTGCACATGGTACTTTATTGGCACAGCAGATAATGATACATTTTACTCTAGCTCTGCAACTGCATTCCATTAGCTCCTTTATCCTACCAAATTTGGGGTGTATGTGAGCTAGGGTCACTAGAAATCTTAATGAAAAACTACTGACCCAGTACATTTTCAGGAAAAATCTCTGGACATGGGTGAAATGTCAAAACAAGCTAATTTATCTCAAGAAAATGATGGCAGGGAAAAATATTTTCATTTGATAGAATACCTGCTAAAGAAATTGCAAAACAAATTTTTAAAAAAATCAAGACAAATCCAGAAAACAAAAGCTACACAATTCTGCATAAAATGGTTCCTTCATAAAGGAAGGAACTGCTGGTAAAACATTTTAAAATACACATTGTTTTAAGAGTTCTTTCTATATATAAAAGACAGAAGAGCATTATTTTTTTAAAAAAAATCCTATCACTTTCTTAAATTGGAACCTATGTTATGCTGCATCAAAAAGCAGATGTACCAGTTTGAGTCTAGTTCATGGACTAGAACAGGGGTGTCCAACCCGTGGCCCAGGGGCTATGAATGAGGCCCAACAAAAATTCATAAACTTAAAACATTATGAGTTTTTTTTTGCGATTATTTTTGTAACTCGATCACACAGTTCTCCAGTGTGTACTTTGTAGATGACAATGTTGTGTTGCACTGTCGCATAAAATAAGCATACCTATGCTCTCACTATTTGTACACATGTGTAGCTTCAGTTTTACAGCTGTATGCAGCTTCCAGTGTGTTACCTTCCAAGCTCAGACAGTCGAATTGACACCATCAGATGTTACATGTGCTCACAGTGACTTGGCAAGTGAAGTGCAGCTATTATCAATAATCTTGCAACCTACCACTACAAACAATTTTATGCATTTTGACACATTGGCTAAACACAATCCTGTGGACAGCAAAAAAATATGCAGCCTTGCTTTTCAAACTGAAAACAGATTTCAAGATTTCTGGGAAAATAAGCACAATTTTGGTATATTTGCAACTCCATTTTCAGTCTACATAAATATGTTACCCACCAATTTTCATATGGAATGTATAGAGCTGCTATCTGACATTCAACTTAAAGAAAAAAAATGCAACTACTTCTGTCGAACCAGATATTGATCCATTAGTTTCTCGAATACAATGTCAAATATCCCACTACTTTTATGTTGCCCTCTTTTACTTTTATAGTAAAAAATATCAAATATATCAATGAAGTTATTACTTAGATATGGTCATTTTTTCTATTAGTGATCACAAACTTTGGAATTGCTCAACAATTTTAAAACTCTCCTAATGGGGGGGCCACATACAGTTTTACCTTGGCTCACAAATTTAATCCATTCCACGACTCTGGTTGTGACCCAAATTCATTGTGACCCAAGTCAAATTTCCCCATGAGGTTCAATGTAAATAAGGTTAATCCATTCTGCAACTAATTTTTTTTAATCAGAAAAATTTGAAACGAAGTGACAAAGAACAACAAAACAACAAAGTACAGTACAATGGAGAACACTAACCTAGGTGGTGGGGAGGTTGTTTTGAGGGAGAGTCCCCCTCTATAAGGATATTGGGGAAATCTCCTTCAGGGGTTTTCTCTCTTCTTTGTCTCTTAGCTGCAGAGTCAATTTTGGTGAAAAATCTGTCTATAGGCACTTGTTTTTTCCTGCACTGCATAACTCTCCAGAAATGACAGACCACGTTATCGTTCATCAGATTCAACACTGTTCATTACAGTTATGTTGGGGTGGCGCTTCTCAAAGAAATCCTGGCACTCATCCCATTTTTTCATAATGGATTGTATCACATCACTACTAACCTCCTCCCTGTCTTCCTTGGTGGAATCCTCCTCAGCAAGTGCCTTCCACTGCTCACTCTGGAGTTCAGCAAGTTCTTCTGTCATCAGCTCCTCTATGTCTTCCCTGCACAAACGCAACTGCGATCGTGGCCATCTCCTCACTCCGGGGGTGGGGATAGGGAGATGGCCGTGATCGTGCTGGTTGTGGAGGCAGGGGGATGGCCAAGATTGCGCCCGCCTTTCCTGCAGGAGTGCGCCTGTGATCACGCATGTCTTCCCTGCACAAATGCAACTGCGATCATGGCCATCTCCCCACTCAGGGGGGTGGGGAGATGGCTGCAATCTTGGTTGCCACCCAATGCGGAGTTCGTGACCCAAGTTAAAATTTTCATGACATTTTTGTTCATGACCCGATTTGGTTGTGAACCAAGGCGTTCGTGAGCCAAGGCACCACTGTAATTAGGATTATGTGAGAACCTTTTTGCTTATCTGTGGTGACAGATACCATGAAAATTATGCAGAGATTTTTTTTCAGGGGTGTGGGGGTTTGCTTATCAGCTTTTGTTAGTGTTTGCGTATTTAATGTGAGGCCAAAGACAATTTTTTTTCTTCCAATGCAGCCCAGAGAAGCCAAAAGGTTGGACACCCCTGGGCTAGAATGTATGAAACCAAGTTTACGTTGGGTTGACTCTAGGCCAGGCCATGGAGTTCATGGGCAACAAAGAAGCCACAGTAGCTTATTTCCCCTGTCCCACTATGTGACATTTGCAGACCACATGGTTTGTCCTAACTCACTTTATGGCATGCAACTTCCTGTGTTGTCTGAGTCCAGTGAGATGCATTGCAAGGGATGACTTTGAAACTGGTTTACAATTCTATAGTAAGTTGGACGTTCCAAAGTGGTTTCAAAGCCACATTGCCACATACTTTGCCAGGATTCAATGACACAGGCAACCATTCACTATGAAGAGGATTAGGTAAATTGTGTGGTGCACAAATGGCACTGTGACTCCCCTTCTACATGATTGTGTGAATATGATTGTAGACATGCTTAAAATAGACCAGCTGAAATTAATGTAGTAAATGTCACAAAGTGTACATTCCATTGAAGTCTGGATGCAACCATAGGCCAATCACGATTTTGCCATTCCAACTTTCAGTTTTATTAACCTTGCCCTAGTTCTTTACTAAAAGAAAAACAATGGTAGCCTTAGATCTCCCTAATTAGGAGAAACAGACACTATGTTAATTATAATGTTATACAGTTAATCCAGGCCCATGGTTATATCTGAAGCCCATCTTTGAAGTAAACTGTTTTGACCAAAATCTAACTGTACTAAAACAAGAGAAGAGGCATATTTCAGTTTTTGAGAAATAACTATCTTCATTTACTGAGCTACCCAAATCCACAAGACTCCTGAATAAAGCTCTCTTTCAGGTTAACACTACTGAATTAAATAATTCACTTCACCTGGATAATGTAAGATGTGGGCATCTGTGCAATACTGCAGTAAATTCTAAAACCTGTCAGTTAACTACAGGATTAACCTTTTGCCTCTGAGGACCACATCTGGTGTTGGATACAGGGTTGCAGGCTGTGTGAGGAGGGGAACAATGCTGTGTGCACACACAAAAGTACACTCTTTTTCCCACATGCAATCTCCCCATACAGAGATGCACACATTTCCCTTGTTTCCACTTCTCCTTTGTTTTACCTTTGAACTTTCTGAAAAGCTGCCCTGAACCCAAGCATATGATTCCTACCACCAAAGTTTCATTTCTAGCGCATCATCTTAGAAGCTCTATGGTTTCTGTTCTTTAAACATCTTTCAAAAAGCAGAAAGTCACTGTGCAGAGCAAAGGACAGTGATGACCTGCAACTGGAAAGAGACAGAAGTAAATAGAAGAATCAGTGTAACATAATGGCTAAAGGGCAAGACTGTGACTTGGGAAACATGAATTTTAGTGTCCACTTAGCCATGAAGTTTAATGGGTAACTTTGAGCCAGCCACTGACCTAATTCACAGATCTGCTGTAAGGAGAAAATCGAGAGCAGGAAGAGTTGAGTTCTAACACAAGAAAACACATACACAGGTCATGTGAATGGCCTAGTCGCAGGCTTATGTTTAAGTGGAACTTTGTAATTATTCTCAATTAAGTCTCACTGAGTTCAGTGGCAGTTACTCCCAGGTAATATGAGTATTCAAGTATGGACACAATTGCAGTCTAATAGTCCATAAAAAGGTTCACTGAGTAACAGCCATTATTACAAATATTCCTCATATGCCTATGAGTAGATTTACATCTTCTTCTGTTGGCGACATACAGGTATGTGAGGGGATGTCACATGGAGATGGGTAGAGACCTGTTCTCCCCTGCAGAGGAAGGCAGGACGTGCTCCAACGGAGCAAAGCTCGGGGAACCAAGGTTCAATTTAATGCCAGGAAGAACTTCCTGACAGTTAGGACCCTGAGAGTATGGAATGGGCTTCCACGGGAGGTGGCTGAGGCCCCATTGTTGAGAGTGTTCAAGGATAGGCTAGACATGCACATGGTGGGCATGTGGTGAGCGGAGCCAGCTGGAGCAGTTGGTCAGACTAGATGACCAGGGAGACTTCTGACTCGCTCTGTTTCTATGTTATACTGATTAGTTGCTTTATAAGATACAATTCTGGTAATGGCATATGTAATAAAACAAAATTAAGACAAAAAGTACAATTAATAATAATATCCAAATCTAGCATAAAAATAAATCAAGTACCAGCAACAGTAAATGTTAATCAGTCACATAGAAGAGCTAAACACAACCCAGACTGATACAATTAACATTATATTAACATGAGATTTTGTCTGAGAGAATAAAAATGTTAGCCTCAGACTGAAAGGACATGAAGGTAAGTGCTAAATGAGCCCCTTTCTGAAAAACATTCTACAAATGGGGGGGGGGGGGGCATCACCAAAAAGGCACTTCATATCTTGCCTGTAGTATTTCCCAGGTTCTAACACTATTAAATAGACAGAGATACATACACATACATCTGTTGGCTGCTCCATGTAGACTTGGGCAGACTTGGATCTACTAGTAGATATATCGATGCTTTGAAATAGATTGGCAAGGATTTCAGATTTCCAACTGTTTAACAAAAGCAGCTTAAAAATGACTGACTCTAAACTGTACTGCTGAATTGAGATATGATGAGGTATTGTACAGAGTTAAATACTTTTGACTAGTTGACCAGGTCTTAAATGAAAAGAAGTAGAAACAACTTGCAACCAAATGTTAAATGATAAGTCTCAAAATTAGTCCTGCATACTAATTAGTTTTCCAAATTAAGGTACAACACAGCTGAGAACACAGACCAGCAAACTTACATAAACTACATGTTTGGCCTTCATTTAGTGTTCTTGTAACACCCACTCTAATCATAGAATCATAGAATAGTAGAGTTGGAAGGTGCCATAAAGGCTATTGAGTCCAACTCCCTGCTGTTGCAAAACACCAAGTTACACCATCCCACCCAGATGGCTATCTAGTTTCACCCTGAATGTCTCTGGTGTGGGAGAGCCCACTACCTCTCTAGGCTGCTGGTTCCACTGTCGTATTGCTCTTACAGTGAGGAAGCTTTTCCTGATGTCCAGCCTGAATCTGGGTTGTCAATTGATTGCCCATGCCCTACACTCTGGCATTAGAAAGACGAGATCTTGACCTTCCTCTTTGTGACAGACTTCGGGGTACTTATACAGGGATATCATGTCCCCCAACGCCATTCTTCAAGCCTGAACATGCCCAGTTCTCTCAGCCTCTCCTCACAGGGCAATGTTTCCAAACCCTGGATCATTTTTGTTGCCCTCTTCTGGACCCTTTCTAATTTTTCTACATCTTTCTGAAATCTTCATGCCCAGAACTGGACACAGTATTCCAGATGAGGTTTGACTAGTAAGGAGTTCAGAGGAACTACTACTTCTCGAGATTTGGAAGAAATACTACTGTTGATGCATCCCAAAATAGCATTTGCCTTTTTGGTGGCTGCATCACACTGTTGGCTCATATTTAGCCCATTGTCCACTATAACTGTTGTGAGCCATCCAGAGACTCAGAGTGACTGGACAGCCTAGAAATACCCCAAATTGAATAAATAAGTAAACAAACAAACTCCAAGCTCTCTCTCTTTTTTAGTTCAGTTGAGCCATGCTTTTCCTGGATGGAGGATGTGGCATTTGTCCCTATTGAATCTCATTCTGTGGCTTTCAGACAAGCATTCAAGTTTATCAAGATCATTCTGGATATTCATTCTTTCTTCTTGAGTGTTTCATATTCCACAGAGTTTTGTATCATCTGCAGATATGATTATCGTTCTTTGTACTTCCTCATCTTAATAATTAATAAAGATATTGGAAAGCACTGGGCCTATGACTATGGCACCCCACTAGTTACCTTTCTGCAGTTGGAGAAGGTGCCATTGATAAGCACTATTTGGGTCCGATTTAGCAGTCAATTTTGGATCCACCTCAGTTTTTTTAGGTAGTCCACTTTTTACTAATTTGCTTATCAGAATGCCATGGGGCATGATGTTGAAAGCTTTGCTAAAGTCAAGGTAGATTATGCCCACAGTGTTTCCTTGGTGTTCACTGTGTCTTGATTCATACATTTAGTAAGTAAGCAAGTAAATAAGTTTATTGTTGAAACCATGAGTCATAACATAAACATGCCATAAAATACCATGAAATAGTAATGATAAAACATTGGGATAGAGAAATTATATAATAAAATAGTAAAAGTTATAAATAAAGGTTACAACAAAAGAGGGCCAATACTACAACTGAGAGTTTAAAATTTTCTTTCTGAGCTTAAATGAGAGCAGGACAAAGGTGGCAACTAGATTGCTGACTGTTGGGAACATGTCTGCTAGGAGGTAGGTTAGTTATTCAAGGTCAGAGCCCTTAAGTGCTTCTACCTTTAATAATTTGGTCCTGATCTTATTGTAAATGGGGCAGTGGTGGATGTAATGAATTATGTTCTCCACTTGACCAACACCATGGGGGAAAGGCATTGTTCAACAGTGAGTTTACAGTATCTCTCTTCAAGATACGGAGAGGCCATTGTCTACAGGTGGAAAGGCCTTTCTCAATGGGGCACTGGCTATATTAGCCAGATACTGGGGAAACATCTATGATTTTTATACTGATGGTACCAGGGTGAAAATTTAGATGACTGGACTACAGTGGCATCTTTATTGGAATTCTTTGCAAAAAGCCAATCTCTAATGTTTTCTCTGTCCCAGGATCTGAGTTCATCAAAGGAATGGATGGGAATATATTTGTAGAATGGGGAAGAATGGGGTGCAGGAGTTCAGTCCATTGATTCCCAGCTGTGTAATGGAGAAAACAGAATTTGGCAAGATGAGATTCTTGAAGGCTTTCTAATTCCTTATAATGCCTCAGCAATGCAAGGTATACTCTAACAGCGATGGAAGGTAGCCCTACTTCCATCCTTAAGTAGGCAGCAGGAGTGTCCTGGGGGAGGCCCAAGATCTTCCTTATGGAGTTATTTTGAACTACTTCCAATTGGGCAATGACCTTTTCATCTCACCCCAAATCTCAGGCCCATACTATCACCCTGCCCTGGAATTCAGACAATTAGAATAAAATGGGTGGGGGGGAGTTCTAATATCCTTGAAAGATCAAAAGTAGAGGGACACCAGATTGTACAAATCCAAGATACAATCATGTAACACTGAAACCATAATTTAGCCATATATTTAGTTGTATTTCAAAACACAGCATTCATATTGGATTGCCTGCTAAAGAAATGCTTTAGAGTGGCAGCAGGAAAGGTCAAAGGAAGGATTCTGCAAATGTAAACAATACAGTGCTGACAAACATTAATGCCATCCATGAAATAGCATCACCAATAACCCAGGCAATTTTTTTCACTATGTCAAAAAATTCCTACCAATGTATCATGTACCATACAGGACCAGGCGAGCCCAACAATGTTAGGATCCCTGTAAAGGACAACATCTACTCCAGCATAGAGTATAGAGGTTATAGACATGTTTATGTGTCACACCTACCTGTCCTGGCAATAAATTACACTAGGTTGTCCTGCAAATGACCCATGCACCCAACAGACAACCTGGTTTGCTATGGTTGTTTGCCTTCTCCTTCCCTTTGGGACATTCCAGAGGTATCCCAGCAGATATCTTGGTAGGATTGCCTTGTCACTTGTCTCTGACTTGTTTTGACAGGGTAATATGTGCCTGTCTGGGAAAAGGGGGGATGCTAAAAGTGACCCAGAGATTTGGCAACTAGCTGTCAAAACTCCTTTTACCTAGAAATATGTGCTGGGGAGGGGGATGAGAGAATGCAATTCTTCACCTTCCTGAGCAGCTAGAATCTTGAGGAAAAATACAAAATGTATTATTACCCTAAGGAATATCAGGGCAAAAAAAGATAAGGATCTTAATGTGAAAAGAGTATCAATCTTACTGTTCTCTTCACATAAACAAAGATCTCCTATGCCTATGTTTCCTCTGTGTTTTCCTTTGACAGCTCATCTTTTGAGAGCAATCAAGAAAAAATGAAGGACACAGCAGAGGACAAAGCCTATCTGGATCTCCTTTGGCTCAATGTCCTGGGTTTGTATCCGCTGTACAGGTCCCTCAACACTGCCCAGCTGAGGCCCCTGATTTCTGTACTCACACAGCTGCACTCCTACACAGATGTACAAGTACCACTAAATAACAATAACAACACAAAAATGCAGACTTTGTTTGTGCAAAAACGAAAAAAAAGTGTTTTAACCATCAGGAGCCCTTCCAAGATGCCACTAGAGCAGGTTGAAGGGTCTGTCATGGACATTAAAATGAAGATTGTAAATACCAGCCTCAAGCTGGACTTCACAGTCTACAGGAAAATAAGGTAAAGGGGGGGAAAACCCAGGGCAAGCCAATGCCAGTCTTCCCAAAGTGCTACCTAGGCAGCTGGTAGTAGCCTGGGCAAGTGTGGTGGAAAATGCAAAGGAGTTTTGAGGCTTTTGCCAAACAGTTCACTAGTTGGTTCCCAATACCCACAATGGGATCACCCATATCCCAACAACACGACAACTCATCCTGAGTACAGCAATCCCTACAACCACCCATGGGTTGTCAGTGTGGCTTGTTGCCCTCATATGATTCAGCCTGTGTAAAAAAATTGGGATTCATGTGGCAAAATAATCCATTGTGCAGAATAATCTATGATAAGTAGTCATAACATGTGAACTAGTCAAAATCAATGGCATTTGGAGCATTTCCTCTTCTATCTTGTCAGAAGTACATAAAACATATTTCTTATAGACTAAAGCTGCAGATATTTATTTAGAAAAAAGTCCAATGGAAAGAAGTCCAATAAATAAATAATAGATGAGCAGCCCTTAAATGTGTATGCATTTTTTCTCTAAGGAAATATTTGTGCACACATTACCTTTCTTTATTATGAATCATTTATCTGCGCTTCAACAGCACTACCTATCTATTATAGTCACCTTTTTCTGAAAATCTGTACTTACATGAACATTATGAATATTTCCAATGAATACTATCTCAAGGTAGCCACAAAAAGTTTTAATACACAATAGTTCTAAATACAGGGAACTCCAGTTCTTTGTACTCTCTGTCCATACAATGGTTGGGTACACATGACATGGCAAACAACCCTGCAATGTTTCCACACTGCATTGATTTTTGCCCAAACTAACTGGTCAGACAACTGTGAGATTACCCAGTTAGCACATTTTCACTCCCTGCACTGTCTTCCCATGCTTGCCATGCAGTTCAACAGTCCCTGCAAGCACAATCCCTGTCCTTTTCCTATTCTTGCTTATGGACCACAGCAGCTTCCTTCTAATCGGTCCACTGCAGTCCTGATGTAGGTCCCTCCTTCCACCTCCCCAATGTATCTACATGTTAGCAGAGCTTCCCAGACACACCAGTACACACAGAGACTTATATTAAATGGAAATAAACAGTTTCATCAAGATTCCCTCATTGCCCTTCATGTATTTTTGTGCTATTTCCCTGGTTCCAAAAGTGAACAGGGAGACAGACACATTGCCCAGACAATAAAGCGAGCAATTCTGTGTCTGTTGCTAGGGAGTTGAGTGCACTAGAAATTGAAGGCTAGAAGTGGCCACTTTCATGCCACTTTTGCCGTGGGACTTTATGGTGATTACATACCAACAATAGCAAAATAGCTATCCTAGGTCCATATGACCAGAAAAGCCATGGTGAAGCACAGAAACCTTAGAACAGATTCTCTCCGTGCCTTCAAAAAATTGGTCCCATCACACAGGAACTCCAGAATTGGATCCAGATGACACAACAGACTCACAATGATAAGATTTCTTCATGGCTTCTCCTGCCATGTGAACCTGCCCAGTGAGGAAACTGTTACTTTCCTCCTGCACCACTCAGAAATTAGTGGGGAGGGGTGCAGATTATTGATGATAATGCTTCCCTCTTTAAATGACTGGAAGCTATAGAAGACACTCTGCACATTAGTAAACCACTGTGCTATACAATTTAAGTCGCTGCCACATTGCAAATGTTAATTCAAAACAATTTATCAGGCTGTAGCAGAGGAAGAAATGGGAAGCACAGGGCCATCAACCCAGCTGAGAGACCAGCTCCATTTAACTACTCTGTTTGATGGTTGCTATAAAAACTATGTAATTTTAAGAACTGATACCTGAGTTTGCTTGGTTTTTTTTCTTCCCTCCTCATCACTTTTTCCTTTTGTGCCATTTCTTTCGAACGTTAAGCCTGCAGGCAGAGATGGTGTTGTTTTTATCAAACTTAAGTTGACTGCTACAAGATTGTTTTTGATTGTAAATGAATATAAATATGTTTTGCATAAATAAATAATTGATTTGATACTCAGACAGGTTAACAAGGATGTTCACATCCTTTCCCTTGAAGCCTGTTGCATACCATAAAAAGAATCTCCAGGCAGTCTGAAGACACTACTGAACAACGTTCAGTGGACCATGCTAGGCTGCTGCGGGGGGGAAAAGTCAACCAGAATGGACACTCAGGTTTCATGGGTGGTCAACTGGCAGGTGGGAGTGACAGGAAACCTTCCTTCTATGAAGCATGGCTGGCTGGAGATATGCTCAGAGTTGCACAACCTTCCTCTGTCTAAGGATGCATAGGGTAGCCCCTACCTTATCTTAGGGTCCAAATCATTACAATTAGAAGATCTCATCTTCTCTGTTAGGTTCAGTACCAACAAACAACTTAGATCAGTAAATGCAGGCACTTGGGGGCAGGCACTTTTCCGAAGGGATATTGATAACATGAAATAATATTCTTAAGAGTGTTATCCAATAATTTTTAAAGCCTTTTGAAGTAATGACTTCTGTGGAATGTCATAAAACTAGCTTTCTGAAAGCTTTTATTTTAAAGATGTATATCCCAGCTTTCAATTAAGATTTTTCAAGGCAGTTTACAATAAAATGTATTTTATAGAATTATGATATGATGAAGTAACATGCTTTAAAATAAGCAAGATATAGTAAAAGAAATTCCAATGAAATAATATCAGTACAAATTTTTCTAGACATGGTTTTAGTGTACAGATGATAGAATACATTTTAAAGAATCAACAGCATGTTTTTATATACCAATAATTATTTTTAGAGTACAAACCTATGCATGATCATACTAAATTAATTCTATAGTTCCTAGTGTGCCTCTTCCAGCATTTCTGGCTGGAGAGATGCTAAGAGCTGCAGGACTTTTTTCTGTCTAAACATGCATTGGATGGCACCTATAGTTCACGAAGGACAGAAAAAGTGATATTTTAAAATTACATGGAAATTTTAAAACCTGTAATAGTGTTATGCCTATGAAATACTGGTTCAGCCCAAAGGTATGAGACTAGGAAAGAGTGGGGCTCTAAGTAAGAGATTTGAATCAGAAAGAGTAGGAGAGCTGAAGAGGCAGGAATTGCTGGTGCCACTTAGACGGCTAAGAACTTTACCAACTTGGTGTAGGTATAATTCCTGTATGTTTGTGCTGGAGGGGTGAATCCACACAGTGGATTCATGTATATGCAACTGAATTGGTATTTTATTCCAGGGTTTTGAAAATTCTACACGTGGAGCTGATTCTTCTGTGTTATGGATACTCAACCCAGCTGAGAAGAAATCCTGGATTCTTGTTTGAATTTGTATTTTAAAAAAGGGCACTTGAACTTTGCAATTCTACAAGCAATTGCTGCATTAGTGCACAAGTTGTAGCATTTTGTTGTTGTTGTCTATTACATAATTGTTCATAAGAAGAAATCTATTTTGTGAAATTGTGTTAGCAAATATTCATCAATAGATCTCCAAATAAACAAATAGCCCATAGAACCTATCAGAGTTACACTAGCACTTAACTACCAGCCTTATTCCATGCAGGCTCAACTTACTGCAAAATGGTATGGTGTAGGAGAGAGTGAAACGATCCTTTCCCTGGCAGAACGTGTGTTAATTTTACTGAAATTAGTGGGACTTTGATGTATAGATTCCATTATTTCAGTATCATATTGATTTTATCAATGTTTGCATGTACTTTTTAATACTTAAATACATGAGGTAAATGTTTATATACTTTACCCTGAAATTGCAGTATCTGCATTATGGGAAATGATTTGTCAGATCCAGCCTGTTACTAAAAAAGCAAACTATTCTTTCAACAAAAACAAGCCCCATCAGAAGAACTGAATGTTGCTGGACTGTTCTTCATTACAGCTATGTGTAACCAAGCAATCCCCACTGAAGGAGATTCCCACAGCTTTCTACAGACAAATAAATAGCAAATGCTTATGGGGACAGACCTATAGAGCTGATTCCTTAATCAACAGTTAAGGAAGCAAATTGCACCTGTTCTATCACCAATAATAATAATAATAATTCCAGATTGTAGTTACTGTCTTGTGTAGAAGAAGGCTGTCTTGTAATTTAGACTGGATAATTACTTTGTGAAGTATCTCTAAAATTTGCCACCCCATGGCTTTGTGGTTTTCTCCATCATTTTAAAACTGTAAACCTCTGGATATAAAAGACTGGATAATTTCCTTCAGATGCTCCTGGTCTCAACAATGCTTAGAAGCAGTGGGTAAGATCATTAGTTGCCAAAAGTAGCCAGAGAGAAGTTAAAACAATACAAAGGCTTAGAAAAGGCAATAAAAAGTTTTAGCGTGAATGTAGTCCAGGATTTGACATCACCATTTTTGAATCTGGCTTTTGTTTTAAAGCAATACGTGTACTCTTTGTTAAAATGCCTAATCAACACATAGTCGTAACATATTTCACAGATTCTTAATCTCTTCACTGGTCACTGCTTTCTGAGAACTGCTTAGTGCTAGAGCACACTTGTACACCGAGCCCTTACATAAAAGATGAGATGCGCAGAAACTGAGGAGAGGGTGTGCTCTGAAGTGGTGGCCCATGTAGGAATCCCTTTTCATACCTTGTGCTCACCTTGTGCTTACTCTGATGTTTTTCAGCACAGGCAAAGGCCTGTTATTGCCTCAGAGCTTTAATGGTTAATGTTATAATAATGTTATCTGCTACCTGTTTTACTGACCTAGTTTGCATTAAATGGAAGAAAATCATAGGTTATTTAACCCATGATTTACAGGGTTACACACTGCTTGGATGCTGCTTCCATTATCTGTAAACAATCTCTGACAGACCTGATTGGAGGTTGTGATGAAGTCATGGAAACACAGACTAATAAGTTGTTTAGGGGTTTAACAGCTCAGTGGTTAACCCATGGTTTGTTATTGGCCTAAATTCTGGAGTGTGTAATCCCTAAATAATCGATCAGTCTGGATTCACACAGTCTACAGAAAACAGCAGTAGCTCATATATAACTTATGCCTCTACAAAATGTGGACTATACAATCAGGAGAATTCATTGTTTTATTTTTATTACTACTATTTCACGGTAATATTTTTTTTTAGGAGGGGGTCATTTTTTCTTATTGTTGTAAGCTTCCAAAAGAGAAGGCAGTATGGAGAGTATGCTAGCCCAAGGCTCAACGTGGCCTTTTTTCATCATATTAAGATTTAGAGAACTGGGCTGTTAAGTCCTTAGAGTGAAATATTTGAATGGTATGAATTTTTATTTTGTGGGTTTTTCCTTCATATTAAATACATATTTAGGTTCTCCATTTAATATTCTTCATATTTTACCCAAGAAAAAGGTCTTATTGTTAATTCTAAGGCAGGTCTACTAGGAAGTCATGGCTGTGCCATAATAACCTATATCCCGTATAATACAATGGGGAAAATAACCCTGATGTACTAAGATGACCATGGTGAAGAAGCAAAATATTTTAGAAGGGAACAGTACTGTTGTACATTTACAGTGCTCTGCAATCCTATTCATATCAATTCCAAAGTAAGCCCTACTGAATTCAGTGCAATGCAAGGTAAGTTTGTATATAATTTCAGATTCAGGGAGTAGGTAATGGAGAGGAACAGAGTTCTACATCATCAACAAACATGTAACAAACTACATCCTCAAACCTAATGAGATAACAGCAATATAACAGTTCAGATCTAATTAAATATAACAAGAAGACTTCTTCCAAATATTGACAGCAGAATCTTAGAAGGAAAGAAAACCCTTTGGGAAAGAAAAACTGGAATGTTCATAAAAATATCATCTGGATTCTTAAGAAGTAAGCAAACAAATTGTATTAATGCCATGAAAAAAGCTCATATAAGCCCTCTTAATTGTACTTAGAAAGATAGGGAAAATGTAATAAAATGAGCAATTACTGCAATGAGAATTTAAGGTCTATACACATATCTTACACATCCAAAACAATAGTGCCAGACTCTTTTATATGAATGTCTGCTAGGTGCAGGATCAAAACTTAATGAAATAGTTTTAACATATTAAGAGTATTACAGGTAGTTCCTTAATGTACTGTTTGTATATTTTGAAAAAGTAGAATTGTTTTGTAATTACAATATTCTACTACTCTGCATAGTTGTGAAAAGCAGAATGACTGACAGTCTTACCAAGTCTATCCAGCTGGATCCTAGTGCTATATAATCAGTAAGAGGTACAACGTT
>JAIXND010000756.1:35046017-35058517 GCA_023646645.1 Varanus salvator macromaculatus | reverse complement strand
AGAAATGTTATTTTTAGAAAATGCTTGTCAAATGTAATAAATGATGCTTATTGCTGGCATTTTTTTCCTGAAAGCATTTTCCAAATACACCCTATCTTTCCCTTCCAGTCAAGGACCAATGCACGTAGTCTATCTCAGAGGTAAAAGATGACTTCTGTCCACCATCCAGATCAGTAACCAGTGACCTCAGATTGTAGAAACTAGCTCCATGTCCACTTCAATTCCCCACTTGTTTCCTAACCCAAAATTTCTCATGTCAAAGGACAAATTGCTCCATTCAGAAAATGAAAATAGATGAAGGCAACTCTCTTTGGCAGCATTTCCAATAACAAATATCAAGAAAGAAATGATAGAACAGATTCCACTAAGAGACCACAGCATCCGAGCATATTGATCTGATTTACAAACCTTTTCTAATGTGAAATGAATGCTGTGGGTGTGAATTCATACTTAACCATAAAAACCCTTGCATTACTCTGTCTCATATTAAATACCACATATAACTCTCAGCATGTTTTATGTTCGGTTTTACTGTCAAGAATGGTTAAAACTGACCTAACATTTTGTTTGACAATCAGGAAAAATGTTGCTTAATTTATTAAATCTAAGGAAGAAACAATTACCTGAAATTAATTTCATAGCCAACTATATCTTATAAGCAACTACTATCATTAACTGTTTAATTCTTAAGCTTTTCACTATAAAATAGACATTCCAGTTCACTACTTAGAACCCTAAAGGATAGCTTGTGGAAATAAAATTCACTACTTAAAAGCAAGCTTTCTTACTTCTACAATGAATAAATAATCCCCAACAGATCAGGGAAACACAACTATATCTCTGTACCTACAGGAACTTGAGTTTCATTAATAGTCTCCAATCCCAAACCCTTCAACACTGAGAAAATCACTTTTAAAAATGAAGTGACTTTCAAAACTTGTTTCTGTAATTCCATTGACACTTCCTGTTCAAAACTGGGAAGTCAAAAGTTTTAATGGTCAAGCTAAAACTCTTAGATACAACTAAAGTAGCTTTCTCAATAGCAGTCCCAAAGGGAGAGTGTATGTAACTTAAAACAAAATGTAAGCAAAATTTCCCATCTCAGTTATGAACTACAGTGTGGTCTGTTTGCTATGCAACCAGTTGCTTTTTGAACTAAACAACCATCACTGTATAACTACTGAACCACAGGTTTAACAGCTAAGTACTAATAGTTTGTCCAGAATTTCAAAGAACTTTTCCCTAAAGCTGGATGGATGTGAAAAAGCAATAATGTTATACCATGTCTATATTTTTTGACACCCTGATGCAATTGCATAGGGAAGAAGTAGTCCTAAGTTACTTTATAGCTTGAAAAGAAAAATGAGTAGAGTGGAATGTGGCAACCCCATATCAACACTGCTCCAGAAAGCATGCAGATGTAGTGAACCTAATAGAGGAAAGAGATGGTTGTTTTTTCAGAGTGCTGAAGGTTATTGTGGTATAACACCACAGGTCAAAGTGCATTTCTCATACCAACTTCTATCTCTGAAAAAAATGACCATCTGTTTTTGTTTTTTTAAACAACTGTTTGGCCGTGGTGACAAAAGAAATGTGTGTGTAACACATAAAACAATACCTCTGTTATATCAACTCTCTTGAAAATTATCCTCTTTCTTCAGCCTCAATTCTCCCTTCAATACGGATCCTCAACTTTGGAGCTGGAGTGTAGTGCAGATCCTGCAGGGTGATTGCACGCTGCAGGAAGCCAGTGCACAAAATCTACAAAAGAATGCCAGTACCCTTAGAGCCAAATGATACAATGTGAAGAATCAGGAATGCAGCTCTTGCCAGACTGTACCTCTTCAGATAGCAAGGGAGGGGGGAATTACATGTTTGATTGTTTATGCTTTTTGAAAAATAAGCAAATCAAGAAATGCCATTAAGTTTACTTCACTAAGCTCTTCCTATGATGTGACTTGCCTTTCCCTGCCCCACATGAAATTTTCTTTTGAAATCATAGAAACAACCCTCTACCATGTGACATCTTTTCACATACCTGTAAGTAGCTATAAGATCCCCTTGGAGTTTCCTCCAAACTGAAAAGTCCCAGTTCCCTCAGTCTCATATGGCATCCCTCCCAATCTGGCCACCATCCTTGTGACCCTGCACTGAAATGATTCTAACCTTGCTATATCCATTTTTAATGTGGAGCCCAGAATTGGACACAGTGCTGCTCTTGTGGGCACACTATAGTCTTATAGAGTGGCACCAATCTCAATCTGGAAGCCATTTCTCTGGCTATACATCAAAAGGTGGTGTTCACCCTCTTAACTGCCACATCACACTGCTGGCTCATGTTTAGCTTGCTATCAGCAAATACCCTGAGATCCCTTTCACAAGTGCCACTAAAGTTGAAAAAATTGAAAACAAAAAGGAAGAATACATTTAAGAATACATTATATCAAAAATTAAGATACAAGGGAGATGAAATTCACTAATTACAGAGCTTACAATATTGTGGGTGGGTTCATGGGACAGTTAAACTAAAACCACTTAAGCAGAAAGTTGCTAACTAGTAAGAATTCGGCATCTAATAATAGAACCCTATACATGTCTACTTAGAAGTAAGTGTCATTAAGTTTAATTGTACTTACTCCCAAATAAGTGAAAGTACATGCAATGGAATATAGTGTACCCTACATCAGAGCAAACATGTATAGTATGACACTGTATCTTATGTAACTAAATCATAAATGGAAAAGATAAAGTTTTTAGATGGGGCAACATTCAAACTTGTTTTCCTTCATAAGCACATTGAATTCTCCTGAAGTTGTCATATGTGATAGCGCGATCATGTAATGTGGCTCAGAATTCTGGGTAAGTATTGATTTTATTATTTATCCTTTTTACCATTTGTAAACCTATAACCTTTTGCTTCTCTCTGCTTCATTATGACTTAACTATTAGATTTTAATACACATATTGAAAATATACTAGCAATTATTGTCAAAGAGGCCTTTGATGAAGGCTCCTTTACTTTCTATTTCACAATAATAAAAACTACAGGCCTTGCTCCAGAATTAAGTTTGTATGCAGTATACAAATACTTTTATCTACATAAGCACTAGGGTTTCCCATCTACCACATTTTGCATGGCACCCTGAAGTTCCCATATAATTCAAAATCAGCTTGAAAAAAATCAGAGGATATCGTTCATAAAGGGTGTACTATAGGACACACAAAATTTAGCATCCAGCCCTTGGAATCCTGCCCCTGGCTTTTAAGTTATTATTTTCTCCATAAATTTGCAATTTTGCATTTGGTATTTACTCCTAGAAACACTATTCAGGCAAAATTCTCATCACATTCAACATATGGATATTGGTATAGGCTACAGCAATTTTGTACATTAACTTCAATTATTTATTGTTGTTTCTATAAAAATTTTGAGAAATATATTTTAACAAAGAATACAGTGTAGTTCACACGTGCAAATCAATATGGCTTTTGTTTCTACATGACTGCATGGTTATGTAACCACAAGGGAAATGTCTAGATGAACTGGAGGGTAAAGAGAGACATTTGTACCCAATGTCTTTCTGCTAACTGTGTATCAAAGGCAGTACATGTCTAAATACTCCAGGTAATGGAGAACATAGAAGGGGGGATGCTATTGCTATTATGTTTCTTGAGAGGAGCTGGTTGGCTGCTATGTCAACAGACTACTAGACTAGATAGATCCTTGGTCTGATCCAGGATAGATCTCCTTGTCTTACACTTTTTCCAGCTTCCCAATTCAAAAAATGTTTTGAGTCATCAAAATGTGCCCACATGATCAGAAGTAGTAATGGGAGAGAAACTGTCCATACAGGTACCATCCTGAGGTGTTGGGGTAGGATGGTATAAAAATAAGGATTTAATAAATAAAATAAATAAATATAGTTATACTAATCCACTGACTATCTTAATAGCACAATGGATTCATTTAATAGATTTGTATCATGTCTTCCCATATAATATATGATAACAACAAGATCCATACAATAATATAGCATTGAAATAATAGAATAATTGGGTGGCTAAAGATCACTTGCTTATCAAAATCTTATACATTTTAAGACTTGTGTGTGAATTTCAAAAGAAAATTACAACCCAGTTGGGTTTGAAAAAGAGCAATTTCTGGCAATCTATAGAAAATATCAAGGCCAATTCATTTTCCTTAGTGGACATTTAAAAGAAAAAGCAGTTTATCTAATCTATCTACTATATTTTAAGAACAACTTGGCTATTCCTATGATATAATATGGTTCAACTGTGTGTATGAAAGAGTGACAGCATTTAATTTTAATTTTTATTTGATTTTTGAGTAAAATAGAGAATAGCCTTGTGCATGAAGTCAACTAAATCTAATATCTGCACATTCATAAGTCCCCAGAGCAAAACCAGTGAACCTTTTTTGGTATTAGAAGCAATTGTTCTATATATTAGTATAGGATAATTGATTGTAATACTAATTTATAGAATAATTGCCTCCTAGCAGCTCCATGCTATATTTGTCTACTCAAAACTAAATCCCATTGAGTTCAATGGTTTACTCCTATGCAAATAGGTTTAAGAGTACATCCCAAATACCTTTTAATGTTCTTTAGAAGTGTTCATGAAATGACAATATCACCTGCTTAAGCACTTGCTAGGGATTATACCAGGTTTCTGAATTAACCCTATTCCATCTCCAACAGTGCTCCAAGTCCTTTATTATTAAGTCCAGTGGTTTTTCTTGTGGGCTTAATATTACTAATAAGATTTTCCAACCCCCGTGGGTTTGTTTCTATCAAAATACTTTCTTTCAAGCTTCAACACACACACACACACACACACACTGAAAGAGAAAGCGGGGGGGGGGGCTGTCTTGGCAAAAGAACTGATCTTTCTCACCAGATGTGTAACCGTGTTTCGTCTTTCACTATAGACAAGCTGGAGCCGACTTCTTCCGCTACCCAGGCCTGTGCTACATGTCTTACAACAACACAAATGCAAGCTTCTTCCTTTCCACACATGTTAAACTCATTTCCTAACTACTGGGAGAACATAACACTATCCTTACTGCTGTTGTCAGATGATGCCGTTTATTTTATAAACTCCTGGCAACACAAGTAGATGATGATTAGTTCTAGTCACTCTGCTGGCTGTGAAATGTTTGGGGACAAGCACCCTGCTCTCTTTTAAATGTAGTGACCTTGCACCAGGAGTAAATAAAATTAACTCTTATCTCCTGACAAAGGCAGTTCTGATTATGCTTATGTATGTGTTTGTTTACACAGATACACACAAACATGGTGGATGTGGGGGAAACAAAGAATGCTTTCCACTAGCTCAAATTTGCCAACTTAAGATATGCAATCCATAATTTAAGATTGCTTTTCTTCTTTTCTAAGAATAATACATGAACAGAACAGGACAATTATATTTGAACATTTCCAAATATATTTATTCATTGGGGTGAATTATCCAAGAAGCTAAACAATTTTGCATAAAATTTTTATTAATTTAAACCAGTTCACAAAGTACATGTATAATTCTCATGAATCCTAGAGCCATACCACTGACTTGTAAAGTTCTCTACCTCTGGCTGTTTTCCAAATTGTGACTGTATCTTTATTTTTAAAACATTAATAAGTGCAAAGCAGAGTGTGCGCGTGAGCATGGATTTTAATAGTTTTGACCACAAACATTTTTGTAAGATTTGCTATTAAGATAAATAAACAAGAAGAGCTTGTATTCTGGCAGCCTGACCGAGGTGAATGGTTTTCATTTTCTTAGGGTGTAAGCTCTAGAAGCTTTGCCAAGTACAGGTTAAGCTCCCTGAGTTTTCACTTCCTGTAGCCTTGCTTGTCAATCACTTCCTGGCATCTGCAGTGACAATTTCCATCGTTAGAGCTTGGAATTTCCATCTCCTCCAAACATGTCTCCCAGTGCCACACTTAACCCCTTGGGCTCCCATGTCTAATAAATTATTCACCACCTTTGCAAAAGTAACTGAACACTGTTGCATCTATGTTGACTGTAAACTAAAGCTATCCTTTCCTCAAATCTCCTTATTTTAGTTTTTGCATTTATTCTAGATATTAACTGAAATCATTTTACTAATTTTTAGTAAATCTTTATCATATTGTTAGTGAAAATGTTTCATTATAACAGCTTATTCTACAAATGGTTCTTGATTTATTTATTTCACTTATCCACTGAATGATAATATTTACTTCCTTTATGCATGTATGCATGTGTACCAGAACTCTGGGCTTGAAAGATTTTTCCATAACCTAATCCAATTCATCAAAGGCATCCTTAACAAAATTACAGGCTCTGGCAGTATCTTTGCCTTTCACCTGATAAGGCTCTTAACAGAAGTAGCAGATGGTTTGTATCAGGATACTTCTTGTAGAATAGTTTTTGACAGCTTTGCTTAAATCCCTTCCCCCACTTTTCCTTTCTCACACAAGCACACTACTTTATTATTCTTTTGCATAGTACTTGTACTGAGGGCAATGCAAATGTATTTGGATCCATTGAAAAAGCAAGTATGGCAGAATGGAAGAGCTACTTGAGAACCCCCTTGGTTAACACAACAAGGATTTATTTAAGAACAGCTCTAAATATGTATATGAGTGCATCTTATAACAAGAATGTTAATAGTTAGATAATTTACAGCACAATAGCTGTTACAACTAACTCTCATTTGTTTCAATAAGGCTTACTCCCAAGTAAGTATATAATTGCAGCCTTAATTAATTGTGGTTTCAGATTTGGTTACTGTTTTAGATAATGCCTAGCTAATGTTAAACTGTAATATTTATATCTTCATTTAGACCAGGAGTGCCCAACTGAAACTCCCCTGAGGGCCACTTTTATATTTTTACTGACTCAAGGGGTCTTGAGCTAACCACTGAAAGCAATTACAATTTTAACTCTATCTTTCACTCATTCCTGAACTCTGTATTTCTTTCTGTACCCCACAATTCATTCTTCAGTACCACATATCCATCTGAATTACCACGCCACATCTCTGCCAGAATTCTTCATTTTCTACCTTTACGTCAAAGGTGTTCCCTTTGAGAGGACTCTCTCTTTTCTCTCCCTAGGCTCCATAATGTACTCTATCTATTTCTTTATAATTAAGACATGTCTCTCCTGGAATTTCAGTTTCCCCAACCACAGGTCTCTCAAATTCTGTTACCAGTACCTTTTCCCTTCTATGGCATTTTTGTGTCCCTGAAACCTATTCAACATCTAAAACTCTGTTGCCAATTTTTTCCTATGTTTGCATTCAACAGATCTCTATGGACAACCAACTGAAAGCTAAAGCCTTCTTTCTTTCCCCATTCCACATTTTTTTCCTGCACTTTCATCTCTGACCTACCTAGTAAGTCCTTTATCCTATGGGTCTTGTCATTATTTCTTTTGTTTTCTATCCTGTTTGGTGACACATCTGCACTGCCACAGGTCTCTGTACCCGTATTCTGTTGCCCCCTCTTTTTAACTTTGCTCACATAACAGATCTCTTCAAAGCCCTATCTCTCAGGGTTCTTATTTGCTTTCTGATGTTTTTATTTTTACTGTGCCCTGCACCCCATGCCTTATCTCCAGGCTTACTGCTGACTTTGGCAACAATGGCACACAAGGCTTTTAGTCTCCCAGCAATATGAGTGAATGGGCTTCAGATGGTCTCTTCAGTGTGGCTTACTAAAGCAAATTTGCAATGTAATGCTTCAAACATTTCTTTTAAAATAATGAGTTCATTTTTCCCACTTAGCAATCCATATATTACACAAATATTTGATGTAGAATAGATGCATTGAAATCGATGGGAGTTTCATTACTGACTTCAGAGGCATCCTTATCATGCAATACTCTGCTGGATATACATGATATACCTTTACAGCAAGAATAAAATGATCAATTTGTTTATAAACTGTCCAGATAATCCCTATACTCATGAACTTGAAAGTGAAATTGACACTTACTACCCAGGAATATGCTGCTCACAGTCATTGTCTGTTAATCCATGCTAGTAGTACATTCTTGTTATCACTACAAACTTTCTGTAACAAAATAAAATGTTTGCCAGAAATTCTGCAACTTCAGGAAGAGCCTTTGAGGCACATGCCACAACACCTTAAAAATCAAAGGAAAACGGAATCCTAGGCCTATTGTGCAGTAATTATATGCACCCTTTAAAGAAGCCTAAGAATGAACATTTTACTATAAACTGTGTGGTTTTCATTGCATTATGCAGATTAAATGACAACTTGTCATTTAAGAAGTTAATAAACAGTCACCATTTTGCAGGTTATCCAAATACTACTGAATAGACAACCTTGGATCTCTAAATGATGTGTAATTAAAATTATTTTTAAAATCCTCCTTGACAGGCCAAGGCTTAGCCAAAATGTAAATGACATTAAAGAAGACAATGAATTTAATTTTATTTAATGTCCCTTTTTGCAGATCCTCATTTACATAGCATTTTTAACAAAAGCGTTGACCTTATAAATGCTGGCATTTGTACAGCTTCTGCAGAGTTGGATTTAATCATGCTTTCACAAAGCCATAAGGGAAAAGCTTTAAGTTCTCTGGTTGGATATGGAGTAGGAATAAAAACATTGGGACTGGTCAAATGTTTATCCTCCTTGCTTCTGAAAACAACCTGACAAGAAGATGTAAAGGTCTAGGGAATAACCCATTGCTGTTTGTAAGGCTTGGTAATAATCATACATAATCATTTGGAAATATAGCTAATAAAAAATATAATGAGTGTTCAGCAAAATCGGCATTAGGCCCAAATTACATGATATTAATACTTGAACAGGTGCAGAAAGGCTCTTTAAATGAGGTAAATGAATAAAATGTCCCAGAGCACAACTGTGTGCACTGACAAAAAGTCAATCACATGAATAATTCAGTGACTAGGACTGCCAGCAAAGGTCAGCTTTCTTTGACCTTTGTGACAGGAAGTGAAAGGAAACACTGTTGACTAAAAAAAAAAACCCCGCACACACGCATATCCAATCAGTCTTCAGCTACCATTCTACAATTACTCTGAAGGAACAAACTTTAGCTACAACTGAAATAAAGCTATGTCTTGGAACCTAATACATGAAACAGCTTGATAATTTTGTCACCTTTTTGAAAGATGTAGAAGCCATCAAGCTTTGTCTCATACTGAAATGCAACATGAAGACAACAAGAAGTTACACAAAGACAATGAAAGGTTAACTATAGAGGGTCATTTTTCTCTGCAAACAATGTCAATTATGTATAAAATCTGAGGTCAGCTAAGAAGTATTTTAAGAGCCCACAGGACTGAAAGTTTGTAGCAGCTGTTAAATATGACAAAACTTCCCCCCCCCAACTGCCCCCAAACTAGATCTATTCCAAACTCTGTATGAAAGAAAATGGAATAAACAGATGTCTGGCTTTTATACAGAAAAGTCAAACACACTTGGAATTATAAGTCTTCTAAATTCTATAGAATAATGCCAGATTTATTGGGGAGGGAGTGTATTTACTACCCACAGAGATGCCAACTAGCATTGCAACTGTGATAGTACCATCTGGAAAAATGATGCCAAGCATGCTCTCAGCAATACTTTGCAAGCTCATTCAGTGTGCACAAGCAAATCTGCCATTGTCTTACTAGCAAGTTGCTTCTTAATGTTGTGATAGTAATGATAGCCTTCCCATGTTCTTTCACAATCAGTCTCTTCAGTTTTCAACAGTTGGACACTGAAGCTTTCATATAGACTCAAGCCAAACAAGGAAAGGAAAAGTCAAGAGGATGTCTCTTACCAGGAATTTCCATACCTTCCAATAAAGTATTATGATGGCAGAAAAGAATTATTTTAGCACACGGTGTGGTTTTGGTTCAGAAGTTATAGAGGCATCCTGTAATCATTTACAGCCATTGGAATGTATGGGTGAAACAGGATAGATTTATCTCTTCATAGTTGTGATATGTAGACAATGGGTGTTCCTAATGAGGAACATCTGCTTTTGTGCTTGCCCAGAAAACATTATTCAACTATGAAAATGATACTCCCATCCTTTTCAGAAGTCCTACATAAAAATATACGCCGTTCTTTTCTTTCTTTTCCCAATTTTCCTTGACTTTCTTTGGGACAGTCTAATTTCCCATGGACACTTTTTTGGGGAGGCATCTCTTGGCTATAATTAGTTTATCACATTTTTTTTTGTGCACTATATCTACTACAAGGAGCTTGTAATTTTTAAAAATAGAACAGTATCCAATAATACATTAACACAGCTGCAACTAGTTCTCAAGAAATGTTTTAGAAGAAAATACAACTAAAATACATAAAACATAAAATACATTCAAGATGTGGAGAATTCTTTAAGCAGTTTCTTTAGTGTAGAATTTTAAAGCCTGAAAAATGGTTTTAGCTATTTTGACATGTTAATATATAAATTTGTTACTGTATTTGAGATTTTATAATGGAGACCAAATGATCATTCCTAGAGTATACAGATATCCCATTTCTCATTCATTCTGTTCTAAAATTATATATACACACACACCCTTTGTTTTCACCAGAAAAAATGCATGACCAAAGATCACAGTAGTGGTTTGAATTACTGGTTGATATCTTCAGGACAAATATTCCTAGTCAAAACCTGGTACATGTATCCAAATGCCAAAAAGACCTAGTAAAGTATATTATCTGTCATTTTAAGCCAAGTGAAAAGCTGTAAACTGACCCACAAATTTGACTGTACCTTTTATTCTATAATGACAAAGAAGGTATACAACCCAGAAATTATGTTCTAGCATCAGAAAATTTAGGTGATAAACTATACTGTGTGTATCAATTCAAATTAAATTTTAATAGAAATCTGAAATGAATTTTTATTCTCCCCAAACACTATACCAACATTATGATCCATTTTTCCAAGGTATACTTTCCTTTATAACACTGCTAATGTGAATTTTATGTAAGTATTAAATGCAACAGTTTTTAAAATGTACTCAAAGTACTGAGTGTGCTTTAGCATCATTTATCAGAGCAACAGAATATGCAACTAAGAGCTAATATAATTTTGTCATATAAGTGGCAACTCTTTTAAGAAGGGTAAAATATACATTCTTTTTATACTATGCAAAAAGAGGCCTTACCTTTAACATTCTTAATGTAGGAGGTGATTAAAATTCCTATAAAATTGCCATTTCTTCATGTTTGGAAGCACAAAAGATTTTTCATCAATAATTAAGACCTCAAAAGCATTTATGTGAGTATAAATGGAGCATCAATCTTCTTTACTCAAATAAACATGGTAAACCTATTACCTGCTTTTTCAATCCTCTCATACATCTTGAATACTATATTTTAGCATGATTCAGATAGTATAAGCAAATATGAAAGAAATGATAGTGTGGTTGTCTATTTAAATTTCATTTATAAATTGTACATATATTACCTGACAGTTGTTTACATCAGTAAGCATTCCTCACTTACAGTGCTATCCCATGTATATCTAGTCATAAGGAAGCCCCACTGAGTTCAATGGAACATCCTCCCAGAAAAGCATGCATATGATTGCAGATTTAAAGCTCATAAAAGTTATCTGTGCTGCAATCTATTGTGTTAATACATGCCATTTTATAGTGCTGGTATCTTTATTGATGTATGTTCAACAGGAAGAAGATGATCACTGAATCCAACATCTATATGGAAACATGATGCATCATTGTTTAGCATCATTGACTTTAAACATCATACCAAAAAACTATACCATCTATTCAACCTGTAGATCATACCTGTGCTTCATACCTAAATACTGCTGAATATGTTAAAAATATGAAAACTACGAAGTTCTAGGAAACTAGAAAACTACACAATAAGACCCATTCAAGCTCATGTTGTAATTAACATCTGTAGTATGCTGTTTCTATTAACTATTCAAATAAACTTTCAAACCCTCCAGACAGATATATGTTCTAAAATATATGTGAAATTCCATTCAAAAGGCAACAATCCACTGCTGTATTATTTCTAGAGCTACAACACTGAACACAAATATACTTCTATTGATTTTTGGTACTTCAAGTTTCATAAAGTGTTGAACTTGTTCACAGTTGCCTGAGACAATCCCGGAGTGATGGCAACAACTGGTTAGCCCTATTTGATTACTAATAAGAGAGATGTCCCTTCTGTCAGATACCTAACATTCTCCACTAAGCAAACAGCTATTTCAGCTACTTAAACATTAGCATTACTCTCCACTGGTGGTGCATATTTCCTTAGGCTTAACTCATCAGCTTTTCTAGGTTTAATTTTTCAGTCACTAGACAGCCAATAATTCATGATCAAGAGATAACTTTATAGTGAAATCAGAGCCTTTTCCCAAATACTCTTAACACCTTGCCTCACCAAACTGGTGTCATTTTATTAACATTTAAAGAGAGTGGGGACCAGTTAAAAATGTGAAGTCGGTCATGTAATAGC